>CABHPP010148599.1:16514-74390 GCA_902168425.1 Peromyscus attwateri
AACACAAACTTGCTTCAGTTAAACTGCCCAAACACTTAGCTCCTCAGAGACTCTGAATTCCCAATTCTGTGCCTGATGCAAGACACTATCTAGTAACTCACCACACATCTCTGTATTATAACCAACCACAGACTAAGTGTTCTGTACCACTTGTGACTAGTATCTGTCTGCTGTGTAACAGTTTCCCCAAGATTGAAGCATTCCATTCTGCAGGGAAACTCCTGAAGACAGAAAGTAAATAGCTTCAGGAAGTCCTTGAGACTGACCCAATTCATTAGGTCCCTTCCTCCCAGAGTAAATAGTAAAGACTGCTGACAGTCGCTTCCAGATGACCAAAGCTGTAAAGATGACTCTTAGACCAACCGAGCAGTCTAAAAGAATCAGAAACCAGCAGAACTGCCTGGAAGAGGTTTAGACCTACTGAGTCACTTGGAAGGGACATTCTCCAACCTGTTAAGCTGCCTGCAGGCTGTGCAGTGTGCTCCAGGTTCCCAGTTTTTGTGAGTTGTCACTTGTGCTGGGGTGGGCTTTGGAGATGCAGATGTCTTTGAGTCATTTCTGCTCCTGTAAGTAATGCCTCATATTCACCCCCTCATATTCCTGTAAGTAACTTCAATAAGACTCACAGGTTCAACTTGGCTAAGATTCATACTTTAGTCTGTTGATGACTCCCTTTCTTGGGCGAGTAGATATGTGTTGTGTATCCTCTGGGAAACATCTTGTCACACAATACCACCATATTAGTTCATGCAGGTTTTATTGGGTGAGAAGATAAACTTTTGTCATGAAATATAGAATCTTCTGTGATACGGAATTTTTTTTTTTTTTTTTTGGTTTTTCGGGATTTGGTTTCTCTGTGTAGCTTTGCGCCTTTCCTGGAACTCGCTTGGGAGACCAGGCTGGCCTTGAACTCACAGAGATCTGCCTGCCTCTGCCTCTCGAGTGCTGGGATTAAAGGCGTGCGCCACCACCGCCCAGCTGATACGGATTTTTATAATGAACAATTAATGGAGATGTGGCCAGAGGCTCAGCTCCATGCTGTCTCTAACCAAAGTCTAAGGAATTTTCTTAAATCTTTTAGGTACTTTGACTCAGGTAAAACCAGATCCTTGGCTTTGTTGCAGGAAGGAATTTCAGGATAAGCAAGTATGAAGCAGAGTTTGGATTTATTGAAAGGTATTTAAAATTGTGTGTGTGTGTATGTGTGTGTCCACACATGTCCTGTGTGTATGTGTCCATGCATGTCCTGTGTGTGTCCATGCATGTCCTGTGTGTATGTACATGCATGTTGTGTGTGTGTGTGTGTGTGTGTGTGTGTGTGTGCCTGTGTGTACATGCATGTCATGGAGCACCTGTGAAGCTAGGAGGACAACTTGTGGAAGTTAGTTCTCTTTTTCTACACGGACCCTGGAGATCAAACTCAGATCAAGATGCTTGGTGGCAAACTCCTTTTTAAGCACCAAGCATTCAAAGGCATTTTAAATGCAGATTTTAGGCATGATGGTTTAGAGAGGGAGAGGCTCTTGGGAAGAAAGACACATCTGAGAGAAAAGTTGTGAACTTCTCACAGGAGAGTCACACATATGTGACAGTCATAGATCATAGGATTATGGTGGTTTGGAAGTTCTTATTTTCAAAGTTAAGGGATTTGAATGAGACCACAGGGTGGTTCCTGGTGGTTCCTAATGGTTACAACTGACAAAGCAGAACTCCAGGGAATCAGAACATCTTCACTATAAGCAGCTTTGATTGTGAAATCATTGAAAAAATGTGTGAGATTTTGAGACCCTGCCCAGATTCATATACATTCAGGTCTTAAGATGGGTTCCCCTGATGTTTTAGCATAAAATATGTGGATATAAAGTAAATATTGTTTCTTTGTCTGCAACCTTTACAGCCGATGTTAACTGTGTTGGAGTTCTTGCTTCTCATCTGGGCAAAGGCTTCAACAAGACTCTGGGGCAGAGAGCTCCCCCAGAATTTCCTGCCTTTCTTCACTGCCTTAGAGTAAGAAGGAGATCCACAGGAAATACACTTCATTGCTTCAGCTGGTTTTACATGCAGACGACTCGGCTTAGGGAAGTCTCTGCCAGAGCTGTGAAGCAGATTCAGATTTAAAAACATCAGGAGATAAACACATCAAATTACTTTTCTGTTGTACATGCCTAACTTCCTCCTATGGTGATATTTTATTTGTACTGAAATGTGATTTTATTTGTATGTGAATAAATAAAGTTGCCTGGGGGTCAGAGCTAATAGCAAGCCATAGCAGAGCTGGGCGTTCATGGCGCACGCCTTTAATCCCAGCACTTGGTAGGCAGAGCTAGATAGATCTCTGTGTGGTCAAGGATACAGCCAGCATTGGAGACACATGCCTTTAATCTCAATACCAACCATAGAAGACCTGGAGGTCTGTACAGACAGGCAGTGACAAGGCAGTCATGTGGTTGGGTTTACAACCAATGAGAAGGCAGAACAAAAAGTCTATATAAAGACAAACACACAGGAAGTAGGTCTCTGTTGGCTGAAGAAGATCGCTGAAGCAGGAGGGTAAGGCTCTTAGCTCTGACCTCTTGGGCTTTTATCTTTACATTGGCTTTGTGTTTCTTATTTAATAAGACGGTTACTTCTACATCCTCCCAAAACAAGGCAAGTACTTTTGGATCCTGGCCTTTGTTTAATAAAAGCCACACATCATCACAGCTTCAGGGATACATCAGAAACCCATCCCCTTTGGGCTGTGATGTTATAGAAGTGAGAACTACTTTATTTACTTACCTACCCTGGCCTAGCCTTGTAGACCTGAAAAATTAACTAACCAAAGGTCATATTCTACTCCTCACAGAATTGGGTGGAGGAAGAGCTCCACAAACTTTAGTAGGAGAGCAAGGGGCACCTTCTCCATGGCCAAGGCTGAGAGTTCATGCTCTAGCTTCTCCTTGGCTGGCCAGTCTTCCTAGGCTGTCTCCTGGGGTTGCCACACAGAGCAAGAAGTGACCTCAACGCAGACTGGTAGGTATGGCTTTCTGCTTCAGTTTTCAAGATCCTCAGGGCCTCTCTGAGGCTCAGCCCACTCACGTGCAGTGTGATTGGATGTATTAGGGCTCCCTAAAGAAACAGATTGATACAACGAGTATATGTTAAAAGAGATTTGTTTCATTGGCTTACACAAATAGTCTAGGTCATCTAACAGGGGCCCTCCACACAAAGGCTAAACACCCAGGAGCTGCTCAGTCCCTCAGGCTAGATGCCTCAGGAGGCCCAATCAGGCACTGAAGGCATGGAGGATTCCTGGAGAGCCACCAGGCTTCAGTCCACACTGGAAGCCAGAGGGTGAGTTCTGATATTAGTGAAAGAATGCAGGGTGCAGAGGAGGCAAAGGGACAGATGAACTCACTGAAGAGATAGACCCATGCACTGAAAATGTCTCCCTATGGACTGCTCATTAGCAGTACAGAGAGAGAAACTATGAAAGGGTGCTTGAGATTGATATCGCCTGTAAGAGTCAGCTGGTCACACGTGTGTAGTATTAGAGAAATATATTTAATTTTTGCAAAATTCCCAGGACACAGAATTTTAACATACCCACAAAGAAACACCAGCCACCTACAGAATGAAAACACCCATAAACAAGAAGGGAAGATTCAAAAGTAACAATGTCATAAAATTCAATGGAAGGATAAGAAGTTGTTATAGACAAAGGAAGGCAAAGAGGAAGGACCACTCCCTGCACACTGTCTTAGGGTTTCTATTGCTGTGAAGAGACACCATGACCATGGCAACTCTTATAAAGGAAACATTTAATTGTGGTGGCATGCTTACAGTTAAGAGGTTCAGTTCATTATCATCATGGTGGGATATGGCAGTGTGCGGGCAGACATGGTACTGGAGAGGTAGCTGAGAGTTCTACATCTTGATAGGGAGGCAACAGAAAGTGGTCTGTCTCATTGGGCATAGCTTGAGCATATATGACACCTCAAAGCCTGCTTCCACAGTGACACACTTCCTCCAACAAGACCACACCTACTCCAACAAGGCCACACCTCCTAATAGTGCTACTGCCTTTGGGGCCACTTTCTTTTAAACCAACACACTCTGCCAACAGAATGAATACAGATCTTTTCACTTTAACCTCTGGCATACTCTTCAGACAAGGGCAAAAAGCAGCCACATTCTTCACTAAAATATCGTAAGAACGATCTCCAGGCAACATACTAAAATTCTTCCCCTCTAAAACTTCTTGAGCCAGGTCCTCAAAGTTCAAATCTTCCATGCTTCTACTAGTATGGCCAATTAAGCAGTGCTTAAAGTATTCTACTGCTTTCACAACCCAAAGTACCAAAGTCCAAATTCCTCCAAATAAAATTATGGTCAAGCCTATCACAACAACCCCCCAGTTCCTGGTACCAACTTCTGTCTTATTTAGAGTTTCTATTGCTGTGAAGAGACACCATGACCATAGCAACTCTTATAAAGGAAAACATTTAATTGGGGCAGCTTACAGTTTCAGAGGTTTAGTCTATTATCATCATGGCAGAACATTACGGTGTGCAGGCAGATATGGTGCTGGAGAAAGAGCTGAGAGTTCTACATCTTGATCCACAAGCAATAGGAAGTGAACTTTGTATCATACTGAGCATAGCAAAGGAGACCTCAAAGCCCACCCCCACAGTGACACACTTCCTCCAATAAGACCACACCTACTTCAACAAAGCCACACTTCTTAATAGTGCCATTCCCTTTGGGGCCATTTCCTTTCAAACCACTATAAGTACCTACCACTGGCTTGTATCCCGAGCTGGAGGGGAACATTGCTATAAAGGACATTATTGAGTCAACTGCTAAATGTAAACTAGAATGGAGGGTTTGGCTTTTTGTTGTTTATTTTCCTGTTGCTATGATAAATATCAAGACCAAAACCAACTTGGGGAGGAGAAGGTTGAATTTATCTTGCAGGTTAAAGTCCATCATCAAGGGAAGCCATGGAAGGCACTCAAGACAGGAATCTGGAGGCAGGAACTAAAGCAGAGACCATGGATAAATGCTGCTTACTTAGCTTTCTTTCTTATACAGCCCAGGTCCACCTTTCTAAGGATGACACTGCCCATAGTGGGCTGTATCCTTCAACATCAACTTGCGATAAGGAAAATGGCCCAATCTGATTAAAACAATTCTTCAGTTGAGGTTCTCTCTTGCCAGGTGACTCTAGGTTTGTGTCAAGTTGACAGCTGAAGCTACCTATGACAAACAGCTGCACTGAACCAGTGTTAGGTGATGATAGTTGTCCTAAGGTTGCCTCAGAACACATTCTTACTGAGGAATGCATGCTCCAGACTTTAGGGAGAACAAGTTGGCTGGTGTATGTGTTACTTAACTTGTTAGGACAGAGTCTGGGCCCTGGCCTCCCTAACAAGCCTAGCTTTAGTAGGTCAATTAAAAAGACAATAATAGCCGGGTGGTGGTGGTGCACGCCTTTAATCCCAGCGCTCGGGAGGCAGAGTCAGGCGGATCTCTGTGAGTTCGAGGCCAGCCTGGGCTACCAAGTGAGTTCCAGGAAAGGCGCAAAGCTACACAGAGAAACCCTGTCTCGAAAAAAACCAAAAAAAAAAAAGACAATAATAAAAATCAAAATGGAGTATCCGTTCAATATGGCCACATAGAGAAGAAGTACAAAAAAAGAGGTCCATTAAACTGCCCCCCCCAAGTCCATTTTCAGGGTCCTGACATGAAGTTTAGGTTTAAACAGAGGGTTAGAGGTGTGCATAGCCAAGTATTTCTGGTCTCTGTGTGCTTAGGTTTATCACTGGACCATCACTATCTCAGCTCCAGTATCTCCTAGAAGGTGGTCTGACAAATGGTCAGCACTGTGTGAAATCTGTTCTGGAAACAAAAATCCCCACTGGCTGACACCAGGCTTCAGCCTTTTCCGTCTTCCAGCGTAAGACTCCTGGGGAAATTCTGATTTCTTGGAGTCCATTGCTTCAACAGGCTGATAGGCAACGGGAGACACACAGTGACTCTTCAGGACACTCAAGTAGATGGCTGATAGTTGACTGGCAAAGCAGATGGCTAAATAGTGTGTAGGTACCAAGGGAGGTGCATCTGAGTGAGCGGCACATGGCTATTCTTTGTATTGTTTTTATTTTTGTGAATTTCCTTTGAAGTCATTTTCAGGTGGAAGTTAAAATAATATCTTCTATTTGGGTGGAGAGAGACTTGTGGAAGGAAGTGAATAAGGATGCTGAGTGGTAAAGAAAGCCAGGTGGGTGGGGCTGAAGAGGACCCCAGGGACTGCAGAGCAGAGAACAAATGTCAGTCTGTCCTCTTTGCTTCAGGTCATGATTCTTGCTTCCATAATCGTGCGAAGTAATAGGCACACATGTTCTAGCTCTGGGCTCTCCTGGAGTCACACAATAAATGTCAGAAATAATTCTGTGCTCAATAAGTTAAATCAATTCCTGTATTTCATTATCTCCTTTTGTTCTTACCAATCACTTATACTTAGCAATACTCCAGAGACGTGCAACCATATAAACAACTGGGTATCTGTTCTTGATTGAAAGCTGGTCTCAGACTAAGGACTGTTGCTGGCTGAGGAGAGTGTGATGTTAGAGGAAGCCAGAGGTAAGGTGTCATGGTCAAGTGGGGTCTGCTATTTGCTGCCAAGGTTCTTCACACCAATCAGCGGAAAGATCTTCAACTCTGCTGTCTGTCAGATCTCCTGGAACTGGAGTTACAAATCTTTATGAGCTGCCACGTGGGTACTGGAATTGAACTTGGGTTCTCTGCAAGAACAGCAAGTGCTTTTAACCACTGAGCCACTTCTCTGGCCCCGGTATTTATCATTTTTACTTTCTGTATTTTTCTGATGCTTTGATATGTTGAAACTTTGCTAATCTGGACAGACTACCCTTTTCAGCTAACGACAATCCAGTGAACAGGTAACTATTTGCTATGGGCCTGCCTTTGACATACGTAATAGCCATTCACACTCCATCCTCTGCCCTTCTTCAGACTCCTATATCCAGACTGTTATTATCAGTGCCCTATCCTGCAAGCCAACCTCCAGACAACTAAAGGACTCATCTGTATCCCAACTTAAGTATTTAAACTCTCCAGTCCTGAACCTTTAGCCCTGTTTTTCCATTCTTTCCTATGAAACTCAGGAAAAGCTTCTGATGCTCTCTTGCCCTC
Organism: Peromyscus attwateri; assembly: GCA_902168425.1. NCBI lineage: Eukaryota > Metazoa > Chordata > Mammalia > Rodentia > Cricetidae > Peromyscus > Peromyscus attwateri. Next base: position 23,709 of record CABHPP010148599.1, read on the forward strand.
TGCCCTCCATTCCTTCTCCCTCTTGCCTTATCCTGGTGTTTCCCATGTGGTCCTGCCATATGTTGTTTGGAACTCTGAATAATAATAACGATAATAACAGCTTTTGCAATGAATTGTCCCTGATCTGTGTCCTCTCCACGTCTGAAGAAAAATGAACTACAAGTTACATTTTAATAGTTCCTGAAGGGAAAAGCAGTAGAACCAGGCACAACTGCATCATCTGATTGCTTTTGCAAGGGACAGGACACTAAAAAGTGTTGACACAATAAACAGTTCTCTTTTCAAAGGTAATTCTTTACACTAGTGACCATGGCCCATGTTACTGTGCATACCATGTTCCAATGTGGTAATGATTCAGTAACGTTTTTATGGCAACAGAACAAAGACAGTCATAAAATCAAAGCACTTCCCAAATGTGTTGATGGAAACATCAGGTGGTCAGGTTACAACGAGGGAGGAAGTCTCTATAATGTCAGATGCTGTCTCATGACAGTCTTGACTTTGGAAATTGTGGAAGCTGGGGGTGCTGTACTTTTCACGACCTAAAAGTCATAGGAGGTTAGGTAAGACATGGGGTTGGGCAGTGATTGGCTATTTAGAAGGCCAAAGAGCTCAAGATAAATTTGGCTCCCACTCTGTTACACTTGCAGTCTTTACAGTCACTTGGTGTAGAATGTTTAATGCAGGTGAGACCTTTTTTTTCTGGGCACTTCGGTTCACATGTTGAAGAAAATTCACAGGACACACGGGTGTCAGGTTTAACCATCAGCTGGAGTGGAGTGGGGCTGATGGGGAAGGCAGATGGCTTTATTAGTGCCATTGATATGATCTTTCTGTATAGTGCATCTTAATTTGGGGCCATACTGTCTCCTTTTCTCTTTCTTCCCCATGTTCTTGGAGGACAAATGGCTAAGAGAGTTGCTTCTTCTCCCAAGTTTCTTTCTCTAATTGAGCATGAGTTGGTATGGTAGTTTGAATAAGAATGGCCCCCATAGGCTCATATATTTGAATGCTTAGTCCACAGCTGGTGGAACTGTTTGGGGAGGATTAGGAGTGAGGAGTTGTTGGAGGAAGTGTGTCACTAGCACTGGGCTTCGAGATCTCAAAAGCCCACACCACCACTCCCAGTAAGCGTGCTCTCTCTCTCTGTCTCTCTCTCTCTGTCTCTCTCTGTCTCTCTGTCTCTCTCTGTCTCTGTCTCTCTCTCTCTCTCTCTCTCTCTCTCTCTCTCTCTCTCTCTCTCTCTCTCTCTCTCACTCGCTTATGAATCAGGATGTAGCTCTCAGCTACTGCTCAAGCACCATGCCTGCCTGCCTGCTGCCACACTGCCCTTCATAATAGTCATGGACTCACCCTCTGAAACTGAAAGCTCCAATGAACTCTTTCCTTTATAAGTTGCCTTGGTCGTGATGTCTCTTCACAGCACTAGAAAGGTAACTAAGATACTTAGGATGGTAGAACTCAAGTTTTAGGAGAGCACTGAAGAGTCAATGAGTTTTATAAATGAAAGAGTAAAGAATTATCATAAACAAGACTGGTGAGTTCAAGTGGATGGACGCTTTTGGCTTCTTTCAGAGTTTATTTTTTTAACTAACCGTTTGACAATTTCAAGCATGTATATAATGTGTTTAGATCAGGTACACCTCCTACTCTCTCCCCTCCAAGTCTTCCCATATCCTCCTCACCATTTCCCTCCCAACTTCATGTATTCTTTTTAAATTAAAAATGTTAAATTAAAATATAATGGCATTATTTCTCCCTTTCCCTTTCCTCCTCCTAACCCTTTCTGTATACCACTCCCATTCATCACTCAATGGCTTCTGTTATCTTTTTATTCAGTTGTTTTCTTTTAAACTTCTGTGTTCACTTACCACTGCCAGTATGTGTACAGATGTTGGGCCATCCATTGGAGCATGGGCAGTTTATCAGGAGTCACGTGTCTGAAGAAAATGAATACTCTTTATTTACCAGCAATCATCAATTGCCAAAATCATTTGAGATTTATGCTTGCCCTAAATTCTAGTTATCAATGATCTGAGCATTTTAGATAGTTCATTCCCTTTGTCATAGAAAAGGCTGACTGAGGTGGAAAGTTAAATATGTTATAGAGAACAGACTTGGGATTTCTCTATTCCTATCCGCAGGATAGTCTACTAACTCCAGGTTCTGGACTATCCTGATGCACCATGTGGATTGGTCTCATAGGTGTGCAGCAAGTCCTAAATTAAGACTTGATCAACAAGAGCCATGTCCATATTTATGGATAAATATCAACCACAGGCAAAAAATAAACAAAAGGTGCCTATCTGTTGAAGCAGCAGTTCTCAATCTGTGGGTTGTCACCCCCTTTGGGGGTCACATAACAGATATCTTGCATATCTGATATTTACATTATGATTCATAACAGTAGCAAATTACAGTTATAAAGTGGCAACAAAATAATTTTATGGCGGGGGGGGGGGGTCACCACAACATGAGGACCTGTATTAAAGGGTCTCAGCATTAAGAAGGTTGAGAACCATTGGACTCTAAAGGCATGTAGGAATGATTTCCAGGAGTGCACAGGACACCACTAGGAAATGGAAAGGTCTAGAATGCCTAATGTCTGAGAATCAGATGACCTTCCAGAATGGACATGTTATAGAATTCTTCCCAGGCACCCATATTTCAATTCCCCTTGCAAAGTTTAGAGTTGAAAGAAAATGTTTGTTGTTATGTCAGAGTAACTTGAGAGTCCTTAAAGACTTGTGGGTTTGCTTGAAACATGAGCAGATTTCAATATGAGCACTACCTCCCAAGAGACATAGAAAGAGTGGCCCAAAGGGAGGTGGTATGAACTGAACCCACAGGGAAGCAGGGTACAGAGAAAGCTTTCATGGAAGTTTGTTAGAAAGAGCCCATAGAAGGCCAGTGAACGACATGACAGGTAAGGCAGACCTACAATGGGCTGAACTATGAGATGGATGGTTGGGGACAGGAAGGAAGTTGAGAGGTAAACTAGCAGCTGCATGGAGAAGTCAGATTCCTCCCTTTAAAGGGATGTTGTGGAACATCATTCTGTGCATATGGCTTAGAGGTGGAGGACTGGCCAAGCATATATCATAGCTTGGGTTCCATCTTGAGCACCGTATACCCATAGAAAGAATGGTAACTGACTGTCACTGACCCAATGGTCTATTGGTCGTACCCAGCCTATTTTATGAAAGAAGCAGAGCCTGGTAATGGCTCAACTTAACCAAATCCCTCCCTCCCCTTTGTTTTCTAACAGGACACACACTGTATAGAGGCAAGTCTACAATGAGCCAAGTCTGTATATGGGGAGGGAGGGGCTACCTCTAGCCTAAAGTGAAAGCTCATTGACAGAAGCTGTGGGTGAAACAAGCCAGGGTTTCTCTAACTGTGACTCGCAAACCAGTATTTGTATCACCAAGAAATGGCAACTGAGCAGAGCCCCAGTGTGCACCTCTACAAGTCTCTGGGGACTCTGATATGCACTAAGCTTGAGACCCACTTAGGATGCTAACTCCATTATTCTAGCCAGTGAAGAGATGAAGTTAGTAGTTTTGGTGGGAATGATTTTGCTGTCCTGCTTCCACTCCTGGGGGATATTTAACAAAATCTAGAAACATGGGAAATTAATTTATTAATAAAAACATAAAATTTGCAGAACTCCAGCCTTCCTAGGACCCAAGGAATCAAGCAAGGACCAGCTTATCAGTGTTTGTTGTTGTTACTTATTTTTGTTTTTGTTTTTGAGAGGGTCTTGTTGGGGAATATTATTTTCAGGTGTGTTACTTTTCTTTATGTTGCATTTATTTAACTCTGTGAAGCTGTGTTACTGTGCCTGTCTAAAACACCTGATGGTCTAATAAAGAACCGAACAGCCAATAGCAGGTGGGAGAAAGGATAGGTGGGGCTGGCAGGCAGAGAGAATATAAATAGAAGGGGAAATCTGGGAGGAAAGAGAAGGAAAGAGAGAGGAAGGAGGAAGATATCAGGGGCCAGCCACACAGCCACACAGCCAGTCACTGTGGAGTAAGAAAAAAGGTGTACAGAAATAGAAAAAGGTAAAAGCCCAAAGGCAAAAGATAGATGGGCTAATTTAGGTTAAGAAAAGCTGGCAAGAAACAAGCCAAGCTAAGGTCGGGCATTTATAATTAAGAATAAGCCTCCATGTGTGAGATTTATTTGGGAGTTGGGTGGTGGGTCCCCCAAAAGAGAAAAAGGAAACTAGCAACAGGGTCTTGTGTTTAGCAGGCTGGCCTTGACATCACCATGAACTTCTGACCCTCCTGACTCCACCTGACTAGTCCTGGGACTGCAGGTGACCACCACCACTCCCAGTTTATATGGTGTACAATCAGGCTTCTTTCCTGCTTAGGCAAGCACTCTACCAGCAGAGTTACATTCTGATTTTGGTGAGAAACAAAAGTGAAGTTCTGACTGTGGTGAGGGGTTACCTTCCAGAGTAGTCTGTGACAATTAGTTGAATGTGGCCCTTCTAGAATGTTTCTTGCTAGCACATGTTTTAAGCTATTGTCCATCATGCTACTTCGATTTCTGACAATTTATATCAGAAATTCTCATTCTAGTATTTTTTTTTCCCACTGCCATCCAATGATCGTTGGTTGTCTTCTTAAGGACCAGGCAAATTGTCCAGGCTACCGGACCTGGCCTTAGGGGGGCTCTCCAGGTCTGCTATCCTCTACAGCTAGCTGCAGGCTCCTTAGCAGAGGCCAGCTCACAGAGACCCTTGGACTAACTTTAGGGTGGAGGGTCCTGGAAGAGGCAGAATGAGAATCTTTGATTTTATTCATTTATTTTTATTTTTTACTGTTTCGTGTGTGTGCATGTGCATGTGTGTGTGCTTTTTACATGTGTGTAGGTGCACATGCATAGGTATGTAAATATGCATTTGGAGGCCATAGGTTAATGTCAAGAATCTTCTTCAATCACATTTCTAACTTCCTCACTAAGACAGGGCCTTACAATCAAACTCAGAGCCCAGCTATATAGCTAGTCTTGCTAACCAGTTTGTTCTGGGTATGGCCTGCTTCTGCCCTCTGAGGTGGGCTACATGCCTCCTGCACTTCTGGGAAGCCAGACTTTGTCCCCCCGCCCCCCTTAACTTCAACTTGGAGCCACCTTCCCACTCTCAAAGGGGACACTGACTGATTTCCTGCTGAGTGTGAGCAGGATGGCCTGCTGCAGTTTCCCTTCTTTTCTGTCTTGAAAATGCCACAGTCTCCAGAGCACTGTCCTGATTCCCTCTCTCAATCCTTGTCCAGCATGCAGCTCACGTACATTTTATAAAGTGTAGACTTTGCCTTTGGGCAAAAAGGGGTTACCTCCTCTTGTGCAAGTATGTTTGTGATGCTGGATTATTATTCTCTTTCTTACGTTGGTCTTGAATATGATGCTCCCAGAAACAGACCTCTGAATTATCAGTTCTAGAGTATGATTCACGAGGTAGAGCGGGGCCAAAGTCTCTGCATCTTCAGTAAGCCACCAGATAACAGAGTTGTTGGTCCACAACTTTAATTTTCGTGTGTGTGTGTGTGTGTGTGTGTGTGTGTGTGTGTGTGTATACACATGCATCTGTGTTCCTGTCAGTGCACATGTGTGAAAGCTGTGTGCATGTATGTACTTGTGTGGAGGTCATAGTCAGCTTCAGGTGGATGTTCCTCAGAAGCCCTCCACATTGTTCCTTATTGAGTCAGTCACCTCTCACTGGCCTGGTTCTTACGGCTTAGGCTAGACTCAGTGGTCAGTGGGCATGTCTCCACCAACACAATGATGGTCTGACAAGTGCCCACCTAACTATGCCCCAGCTAAGATGGATTCTGGGCATCAAATTCAGGCCCTTGTGCTTGCAGAACAAGCACTTTAGCAACTGAGCCGTCTCCCTGGCCCTAACTGAATTAATGACTCAGAGCACTGCACCAGACTCTGACTGAAAGTTTAAGTCCTGTGTGGGCTGGTCACACTGAGCTTAGCTCCCAACGCTCTGCTTCCACCATCAGATCTCTCCATTTTCCCTGCACGCATGCTGCGAGCTTAGGTTCTGTGTTCCTGCTATCCCATCAACCCTTTCTTCCCCAGTTCTGTTGTTCCTCACAAAATCCACTATGCCAAGAGAACAAAACTTCCTCGTCACCCAACTACTTTCTGTGGTTACTGCTCTAAGTAGATATTGGCTAAGAGGTAGAAGAAACTCAGGTGCTATTTAAAGTTCATTTTGATTTCTGTGTAAGTAACATGTTTCCAGACTCTCCTCACCTTATAGACTTGCTACATAATATTGTCTCACTAGTTAAGGCCTGGTATAAACTATGCTGCTGTCTATCAAACCATCCTCACAATCTACTTTACCTAAGCTTCCTTTTGATACCTTGGGATAATCCATTTAGCTTTTCCAGCCTCCAGGACTTTGTGATGTTGAGCCAGTCCCCAGACATCCAAACACCCTCATTCATGTCTTTCAACATCTTACTGTTGTGGACAATGTCAGTGCAGAGAGACGTCTTCATGTTGAGACCAGTATAACCAATAGCGACTCCTGAGGCCTGCCAGTGTTGTGGCCCATCATATGTTCTAATTCCCTCTGTCCCTAGAGGTCAGCATCAACATTCTGATTTGATGACACCAGCAGAGACCAAGCAGCCCCCTTCTTTGCATTGGAACTACTTTTGGCAAGTTATCTCTTGAAAAAACTTTGCTTTATGATTACATATAGGAGAATTTTAAATTAAAAGCTCCAAGTCAGAATACCAGTATTATAAAAATAGCTCAAGGTAGAGAGTAAAGAAGGTATTTTGAAAACTTTTTAGGTAGATGTGACAGACAGCAAGTCCCCTTGAGGAAAGACTTTATTTAATTGCCTTCCTGTCATCCTCTGATTAAAATCAGCAGCAACTGGACTGTGGAGACACTTTGTGTCTATTGGCACTATTGTACCTACCCTGGTTTGGCAGAGCAATGTGGTTTCCCAAAGGCTAAGCTTGAACTTGACATCATCTATCACTCATCTGTGGTTTTATTCTTGGCTTCTGTTTTACATTCTGCCACAATTAATTTACTCCTCTGTAGCTCCACATAACATGGATGATGGCAAAAGTCAGGGGGCAGTGAGGACTGGGAGGGGTGAGAGTCTGTAGTTAATAAACATTGCTCCAGTGGTCTGATGCACATCTGATCATTATCTTTCAAATAACCCATGTCAATCTAGACCAGTCAACAAATTCAGGCAGATGGCTAGGTTAGGGGTGACTATGGAATTAGATTAGCAGTTGCCAGCCCAGAGAAAAATAAATGTCCGGATGGGACTACACCAGCCAGCTTGGCAGTTTGTTTTCAGTGAATTCCTTGGATGAGACTGAATGACTAGTCCTGGGTGCTAGTAAGAGTGGGTGGCCTGTTTTTATAAATAGCTAGGCTAATAATTGATCCCAAAGGCTACTTCCAAAACACAAGAGATAGTGTTCTGGCTGTGCACATCAAGAGCACAAGAGCATATTCTCTCTAAATTGGAGCAGAGGTTCCCTACTCCATGGTTCATTGTGTCCCAGATGTCTCATAAAGAAGACTGAAGACCCTGGTACCACTCAAGGAATTGTTGGAGTCCACTAGGTTTCCTAGTAGCTGTACCCAGCAGGACCGCATAAGAGGTTGATTCAACCACGGGCCTGAGTATAAGGTGTTTGTAATGGTCTACACTTGGCTATAACTAGCTAGGGGGAGGTTCTTTGCCCCTCCACTTGGCATTGTTATAAATAGCCCTTTGGAATCAAGCTCTGGGCTGGTGGATAAGGATCCAGGCTGACCTGAGGCTATCTTGTGTTTTCTCTCTGTTTCTCCCCCCTCTTTATTTCTAACTAAGTCTCTTATCCCTCGTTCCTCAAGAGTCCCTGGGGTAAATAAATGTGGAGGCTGGTCCCCCACATTTGGTGCTACTGAACAGGGATAAAGAAAGGGACAAAAAAATAACCCTAGGACTTGGTGAAAGGATTGAGGAGGCATTGTGAGTGTAGGCATGCCAATAAGGAATTGAAAAACGAAGGCAACGGTATTTTATTCTTGGGCATATAGGTTAGGTGAAATGCTGCAAGGCTGCAGTGTTAGATTTCTCTCTCTCTAGCTCTCTCTCTCTCTCTCTCTCTCTCTCTCTCTCTCCCCTATCTATAAAAATTAAGGAAGATAGGAAATAGAAAAATAGTATGGGAAAAACTTACAGAAGTAAGAAAAGTAGGATATAGGAATATTAGGAAGAAAATTTATGATAAAGATAAGCAATTAGACATAGGAACTATATATCCTTAATTTTCCAACTAAGAGGCTAGGAATAAAAAATTGGAAGAAAAATATTTATCAAAGAAGAGCTTAAAGGGGAGAAAAAGATTCCTGTGGGAAGCTTTGGTCCCAAGCAGCAATGAATAATTTTCCTTGAATGCAGGTGAAATAATCTGCTAATGCTACCACAGTATGGAAACACCATACCCCCAGAATTAGTTCCCTCTTGGCCACTGAAGCCAAAGTTTAGAGAACAGAAGTTTTGGGGAAACTTGGTGGTCTTTTTCTCTCTTGGGAAAAACTTCATCTCTCTCTAAAAACTAAAAAGTCTTTAAAACTTTCTTTCTGAGTTTCACTTTCTGTAAGGACAAAATTAGATTCACCTGGAAGAGTGTGGGAACTCATCTGTGGTTCACTAAGAAAAAACAAAGACCTCTTGGAACTAAAATCCTCTCTGCTAAAGGGCCTGATAAGACAGTGCAGGCAGATTCCTCCCTGATGGGCGGGGCTTCTGGGAAAGCAGTAAAGTCAAGGCTCTCAGCTGCGGCTACAGCAGTGTCAGAAACTCTCTCTGGGGAGGATCTGAGCCAGAACAGAATGAAGAACTATCCAGGAGTAGAGCTCTCTTTTCTATCAGGGAAAAGACCTTTCTGAAAAGCTTTGTTCCAAGCACTTTTGGTTTCCCTCACTGACCCAGAATGAAGCCCTGAAGGGGCCATAAGCCACAGTCTGAGAGCGCACAGACAAACAGACACAAACCACTGGGTAACAGAGTCAGGTGAAAGATCTAAATGGAGAGGTACACCTGTTAAGTGGTGGCACAGACATCCTAAAGCAAGCTTAGAGAAGAAAAATCTCCTGTTGCAAAAGCAAAACCCTGTAAAAGGAACCAGAATGTTGCTAGCATACCTAAAAGGCAGCCCGGGAAATGGAGTATCAGTGCAGGTTTGAAACAGTGCCTTATATTGCCTAATAGCTGTGCAAGAAGTTTTTGCTAAGAGCTATATGGCAGTTTATGGTGATATTTTCTTTTGTACCAAAATGTTATATGTTAATAAATAAAGTTGCCTAGGGGTCAGAGCTATCAGCAAGCCATAGCCAGAGTCTGGCGTGGTGGCACACACCTTTAATACCAGAACTCGGCAGGCAGAGCTAGATAGATCTCTGGGTGTTCAAGGATATAGCTAGTATTGGAGACACAGGCTCCAATGTGTGTCTGGAGGTCTGTATAAACAAGCAGTGACGAGGCAGTCAGGTGGTTGGGTTTACGACCAATGAGAAGGCAGAACAGAATTCTATTTAAAGATGAACGCACAGGAAATACCTCCCTTTTTTCTCAGAGAGGTTGCTTTGGCGAAAGAGGCTAGCCAGTGGCAAGCGGGTAAGGCTCTTAGCTCTGACCTCTTGGATTTTTCTCTTTACCTTGACTTTGTGTTTCTTCTTTAATACGTCTACAGCAGTCCAATACAGAAATTTCATCCTTGCCCTGAGGTAAGGCTTCTGAGTGAAGTCAATGGCGTTTGTCTGAATTGAATGAAGCTCTTAAGGGGAGCTGTAATGAATTTGGGTAATGGGACAGCCCCTAGTTAGAAACTGTTTGCTGTTGAGTGCATCTCTGCCAATTCTGGAATGGCAGGAAAGGTGACTTTGGGGAATGGCATTGTCCTGAGAGTGTTACAGTTCCCTAGCAACAAGTGTTATAACTCCATAGCAACAGAACTCAGTAAAATCCCAGCATTGAATGAGCCATTGACAAATGAGAGTCTTGTTTCAAACTCTAAAGAACTTTCAGAACAATATCAAAGCTGACTATAAACTCTGAACTTTACTATAAATTCTGAACTTTAGAAATGATTTGCATACTTCTGGTCTTGTTAATAGTTTAGTTAAAAACTATTTTCTAGGTGATAAATATCTTACAGATGTCTGCTTTATTGTTAAGTTAGTTCTGTTATATGGGAAGTGATAATAGTTAAAAGATCTCTTCTAGATGTTAAAGTTTATAAAGTAGACCTATAGAATATAAATTTATTATGTAGGCTTAAGTAAGACTTAGTGAGGTTTATAAAGTAGTCCTTTGGAATATACATTTGTAAAATAGATCTATAGAGTTTCTTTATGAATATAAGTATATTTGCTAAGGTAGTCCTATAGAATTTCTTTAAGAATATAAGCTGATTCTGGAGTTTTCCTGTGTCCATCTGGCTCCTGCAGCCACTCAGACCCAAGTAAACACAGACTTATATTACTTATAAACTGTATGGCCATGGCAGGCTTCTTGCTATCTAGTTCTTATATCTTAAATTAACCCATTTCTATAAATCTATACCTTGCCATGTGGCTCATGGCTTACTAGTATCTTTACATCTTACTTCTCATGGCAGTGGCGGCTGGCAGCATCTTCTGACTCAGTCTTCCACTCCCAGAATTCTCCTCTCTCTTTATCCCGCCTATACTATACTTCCTGCCTAGCTACTGGCCAATCAGCATTTTACTTATCAATCAATCAATCAATCGATCAGAGCAACACATTCGCAGCATACAGAAAGACATCCCCAGCAATAAGCTTGTATGAATATAAGAAGTATATTTGCTAAGGTGGTCCTATAGAGTTTCTTTAAGAATAATGTAAATATGTGTAGTAAATGGCCATGCTAGTTGTAAATGTAAGCTTAAATAAGAAGTGTAAATAAAGTAAGTCAGAGAAATGTAGGTTTAGAATATATAGGCTTTAGGTCTAGGGACATGGTGAAGCTCTAATAGAGGGATTATATGGTGAAGGTTTAATAAAACAGTAATTTAGAATAGAGTAGGAACCTGGGATACAGAAAACAATGTCCATAGCAGACTGCAAACTTGGCATTTTCAAAGCCACCAATAACAACAAGAAGCAGGTTCAGAGACTGCTAGCTTCAGAAAATAGCAGTAGAACATGTGCAGCTGAGACCAATGGAGTGTCATAGCTTCTCAAGCAGCAGATGCCAATGCAAGCAGTAGCAGCCAGAAGGTCTTGGAAGCTGAGACCCTCAAGGCATCAATGCAGTGCAGGTGGCAGATGCACAAGGGTCTACAAGCTTTCTATCAAAAGGAAGCCACAGTGAGAGGTGGACATGCTAAGCTATGAGAAAGGCTAACAGCAGGCAGCAGCTTGGAAAGCCCAGCTGAGATGCTATGCTTTGAGAAAGGCAAATGGCAGACATCAGTTTGGAGATCCCAGTGGCTTGCGTCACCTCAGGAAAGGTGAACAGCGAGCAATGATGAGCAACAAAGACATCAGAGACCAGGTTGCTTCTGGAGGCCAAGAGCAGAGTGGTATCAGTGCTGGACAAGCAGCTGAGATATGCAGGAGCCCAAGAAGGTTTAGAGGTGAGAGTGTGCTCCAGGCTGAATAGCCAGACCAGGGATCTGCAGAAACTGCTGAATGCTCTGGAACCTGGTTTGCTGAGCACTTGGGCCATCAGCAAAGCAGGTAATGGGACCCTCCCAAAGCTGTGGTTGCTGTGGGAGGACCATGATTCAGCTCATGGCAGCTGAAGGAGCCTTGAGCCTGTGTGGCTGTGAGGTGAAGCTCTTGCCTGGTCCGGGAGTGGCCTGGTTACAGAAGGCTGCAGACTGCAAAGCGCAGTGGTAGCTGAAAGCAAAAGTTTCAGAGACACTTGCTTGAACTAAAAAAAAGTTTTGGTTATGGAACTCCTCATATTTGGAGCTGTTTGCTATACACAGACTTAAGGGCAGCTGACAAGCCAGGCCCTGATTTTTAGTGCTCAGAGGAACTTTTAGGAATGGTACCAGAACTCTTTTTGAACTTCTGAACTTAAGAAATAAAATGGTTAATAATGATCTCATTACAGTGGGACAGTTTGAATTTACCTATGCTTATAGCCTCTATCAACATTGATGACTTATGAACTGCTTATGGAACTGTTTATGAAAAAATGGAACTGCTTAAAAATGGAACTGTTTAAATAGAAAATTAGGGTTTTTTCTAACTAGGCTCGAGATTTAATTTAAAAAATTATAAAGAAAAGGGGGAGTGTTAATATTCCTCAGTCTATTTAATTTAAAATATATTTTGTGTTACTTGAGTGAATTAATGTTATGTTTTATATAGTTCTATTAAAAATTGTTTTTGAATGTAGGTTTGTAGGTTGAATGTAGGTTTGTAGGATTTATAATTGTGAATAATAATGTTTATGTTAGAGTTATTATGTTAACCTATTGATATCGATGCACCATAGTTTGGTGAAGTTAATGAAGTATGTAAGTGTGATGTGAATACATCAGAAGTTTATCCTATGTTTTGTTAGCAAGAAATTCAAATGGTTCCATTAAGAGTTTGCTTTAAGATGTAAGATTGAGAGAATTTTAACTATGTATAGCAATATTTATGTTAGAATTATGTTAACCTGTTAATGATAATGATGAAGCTAAGGGAGTCTTTAAGTTTGATGCAGTTGCATCAAGAGTTTTTTTCTTGGATGGAACTAGAAAATATCATCTTGAGTGAGGTAACCCAAACCCAGAAAGAAAATCATGGTATGTACTCACTGATAAGTGAATTCTAGATATAAAATAAAGAACAATCAGACTACAACCCAAAAAAAAAGAGTTTTTTCTTTTAAAATATAAAGAAGAGGGACCTGTTAGAGCCCACTAGTTTTCCTAGTGGCTGTACCCAGCAGGACTGCATAAGAGGTTGATTCAACCATGGGCCTGAGTATCAGGTATTTGTAAGGGTCTACACTTGGCTGTACCTAGCTAAGGGGAGGTTCTTTGCCCTCCCTTTGGCATTGTTATAAATAGCCCTTTGGAATAAAGCTCTGGGCTGGTGGATAAGGATCCAGGCCCACCCAAGGCTGTCCTGTGTTTTCTGTTTGTCTCCCCTCTTTATTTCTAACTAAGTCTCTTATTCCTCATTCCTCAAGAGTCCCTGGGGTAAATAAATGTGAGAGCTAGTCCCCCACAAGGAATTATTTCACTTTTTTCACATTTGCATGTGGTGTTTTTTGGAGGGGTGTACATCTGCTTATGTTGGCTTATAGATAAAGGCACCTTGGTAGTTGTTCAACTGGCACTGTCTAACTTTTTTTTTTAAAGATGAGGTCTCTCATTGGTCTGAGGTTTTCAGATTAAGAAGGCTGGTTGGCCAGTGAGCCCAGAGATTCAGTTGTCTGCATCTCCTCAGCACTGGGATTGCAAGTGCATGCCACCATACCTGGCTTTTTAAAAACACAGGGACTTGATCTCAGGTGGATCCTCATGCTGGTGTGGCAAATGCATCCCTGGCTGAGCATCCCCTGGCCCCACATCCACACTTTTCCTTGTTCTTCGCTCTTGTCTCTGGGCTTCTTTTTCCAACACCTAACTATGCAGACCATATCAATAAGCTTTCCATTCCAATTTCATCATCTTTTGTACCTTGAATAAAGATCCTCTCTCTCGAGTTATAAAGAAAAATCTCCTTAACTGAGATAGTCTCAGGCCTGGCACAAAGAAGGAAATGGAGAAAGTTGTCCCCCCTGGATTTATCTAATACTACACCCGTATTCCCAGTAATTCCTGTTATAAGTCAATTAGAGTTTGTTCTAAGACATGTTACATGATTGCAGACCCTCATTAACTGAAACAGGACTTACTGTGTGGAAGAGGAGTGCCTAACTGTTCATCAGCTTACCGTCGCAATCTATAAAGGAAAAACACTGGAATGAAGATACCCTAAAGAGATCCTTGTGCCCTCCCATCACCTGTCAGATTCTGACTCAGTGGACTCTCAGACATTGTAATTTCCCAGGAATATCGCTGGGAGAAGGAAAAAGCTGAAGACTATGTCAGCCAGAGTGAGGAACTCATTTCCTGGAAGGAAATGTCACAATTCTGGCAACTTGCCAGATCACTTCACTAGAGAGACTGGAGACAAGACTGACTGATGTGGGTCAGTGACAGGAAGGATCACATCTTGGGCAGGACTGCTTAGCTATATACCCCTTTACTTTGGACTACTGTTTAAAAGCAAACCCCTTGTGAGGATGAAAGGAATGGAATTTGGGGTCTCAAGACAATGACCACACAATCTGATGTATTTCTGTAGGATCTAAACTTTGACTTCTGCAGGAGCCATGCTTAATGGAGTGAAAAAGCAAGTGCACCAAATAGGAGTCTCACTGGGCTTTATTCCTAATGCAAAGAGTTCTCATGCCTCATTCTGAATGGTCAGAGCTTGACATCACACTCTTACACAATTGACCTCATTCTGAATGGATGGAACTTGGCATCACATTCACACACAACTGACCTCATTTTGAATGGATAGAGCCTGGTGTCACACTCTTACACAGTTGGTCTCATTCTGAATGGTCAGAGCTTGACATCACACTCTTATGCAATTGACTTCATTCTGAATGGATGGAACTTGGTGTCACACTCACACACAACTGACCTCATTCTGAATGCATGGAGCCTGGCATCACACTCTCAAACAACTGACTTCATTCTGAATGGTCAGAGCTTGACATCATGCTCTTACACAATTGACTTCATTCTGAATGGATGGAACTCGGTGTCACACTCTCACACAATTGGCTAATATGGAACAGTCACTTTCTACGGAAAAATGAAACAAGCACATATTTTGAGTTCAAGAAGTACTGACCATGCAGGAATTTGAATTTCTATCAAGAAGCATCTCCATATTTTTTAATGGAGTTTTGTTTTATTTAACACTTTGGTAGAAAACACAGTACATTTTGTTTACATTTCTCACAGTTGCCCCTCTTTTACAATACATTTCATTCTTCAAATTCAATTAACATTGTCTGATTTTCCAGTTCTATGTTATTCATCTGTAATACTGTGATAAGATGGGGGAATTGTGCTCATTATTTCTGTTTCACCGTGGGATCACACAACATCCAACTGTAATCCTCACCTAGGACTGTAATGAGGGAGATCAAGACTATAGTCATTACCCAGTTCCTCTTGCCAGACCATTATTCCATAAGATTAGAAAACCAAGCATTTATTCCTGAGTGTTCAGACTGCTCATTGGCTAGCATAATCCCTGGGCACCCTTTGTGATTGTCTCACCAGGAACTGCTATAATGCAGTATCTTCTACCAAGCACAATGCAAATACCCCCTTTTCTGTTTGCTAGTGCAATTCTGTTCTCCCAAGCCACTTGGCTGATAGTGTCTTGCTGGGTGATGCTTGTTTACGGGCATACCTGCTATAATTGATAAATGCTTGTTGATTATTCTGCATTCTTATCTATTGTTGTCTACCAGGATATAGTGAATTTGGATTCTGTTATCTATTTGTTTTATACCCTTAAATTTGTTTGGAACTCCCCTAGGGTCTTGTACATAGTCAGTATAGATGGGTATTGACCACCTTGGGAATAGCTTCTATAAGAGAAGGAAATTTGAGGGCCAGAGTATAGCCAACTGAAACAGCACACAGGCCCCACACCAGCCAAGTGGTAGGCTTGGTACTGTCCATTGTACCACCACATGTCAGCTCAGGAAACATTGAATACAGAGTAATTTCAACTTATCCCTCTGTTGCTTGAGACATTCAGTATGTAGATACAGGCTTCAAGATCTCCCATAGGACAAAAGAATACATCCTCTATCAAATGAGAAAGAAGGAATAATTCATCCTTTCTATTGATGATGAGAAGGTTCTGAAAAGGGCTGGTCTATACAGCTTGGAACAAGACCCTACAGACTCTGTCAAGTATTATTAGCCCAGGCATTCTTATCTAACAACAAGGCCAGCAAGTAATTTGCTCTGGTGAGATCTGTATCTCATTCAAGGGCAAAGGGTACATACAATTTAAGCCTAGAAATGTCCTGCCATGCAGGCATAATGATCTTACTGAGTGCATGTGCAGTAAATTTAACCCAATCTATTGAAATATTCAGTTCTCCATATCTGGTTTCTATTTTTAAGATCTGTATCAAATCCTTGATAGTACACACACATCCACGCATCCACATACAATATATATATATATATATATATATATATATATAATGTGATATGATATATATACATTATGTGCATGTATGATGTATATATGCCTTAGTGACTTTTAAAATGCTGTGATAAGATACCATGACACTAAGGCAACTTTGTGTTAAAAGAAAGCATTTTATTTGGGGTTTACAGTTTCAGAGGAGTAGACTCCATTGATGGTGGCATGGCAGGACAAAGAACAAAGGCATGGCAGCAGGGACATGAGAGCTCACATCTTGGCCCACAGTTGGAACCAGAGATGGGGCTATGGAGACAGTCTTTGTGTGTGTGTGTGTGTGTGTGTGTGTGTGTGTGTGTGTGTGTGTTCCCAGGAAAGGTTTCACACATAACAACAATACACTGTCGTTAATATTATTTTCCAACTTTGCTATAGAACAGTGGGTCTCAACCTGTGGGTCATGACCCCTTTAGGGGTTGAATGACCCTTCCACAGGGACGGCCTAAGACTATCAGAAAACCCAGATATTTACATTATGATTCATAGCAATAGTAAAATTACAGTTACAAAGTAGCAATGAAAATGACTTTATGCTTAGGGAGGTCACCACAACATAAGGAACTATATGAAAGGGTCTCAGCATCTGGAAGGTTGAGAACCACTGCTCTAGAATGTGGTAACCTTATCCTCTACTTGACTGGATGTTTGTACTGCCTTTTGTTCCTCCCTCTCTTTACTCTGCCCAGGCTCCGCGAACCTTTACTTTATATTCATTTTCTATGATATCACCTTTTAACTCTCCTACGTATGAGTGCCTGCTTTTCTGTGTCTGGTTTTGTTTACTCACAAACCGTAACCCTCTCCAGTTCTATCCGCATTGCTGCCATGGTGATACCGTCGAGGGGAACGGGAGCAGGTTCCTTTTCTCTGCCAATTAAGGAATTAAAGGATTGGTAAGGTTTGTTCCAGAATCTTGGGGGGTCCTAGCACAGCCATTGTATGAGACCTGGGAAGTTGAGGTCCCCTCTTGGGCTTCTTAGTATCACTAATAAAATTAAGACGCTCAAAGACCAAGAATAAACTAAAGCTGAAGTTTGAGGACAATTTCTTAGAGTTTAAAAGAAAAACTGGAGGGCAGGCGAGGTGGACATCTTGCGGCTGCCCAGAAGAGAGGAGGAGGATGGAAACGAGAAAGAACAGAAGCTGTAGAGAAAGGACAGCTGGGAGGTCGGCCCCCCAGCAGCAGGCAGCCACGTGGGGAGGAAGCCCAGGGTGTAAATTAGGGACTTTTAAGGCATAATTCTGCTCTGGCTAGCATCTGAAAGGGGACAGGAGAAAAAGAAATAGTCATACTTTCCTGAGTCAGGCCTCAGAAAGGGCTGACCCAGTCTGACCTCATGGTAGCTCATAGGGGCTGCCCTAGAGAACAGGAATTCTGGGAAGGAAAAGCTCATCATCCTCAAGTGGATCTGCCTTCCTAGGGGTTTCCTAGCCGGGTCCCCTTCTAGCTCCACTGGATTAATCCTTAAGGGAGGAGATGTCTCCACCTAGAGGTTGATTCTATCCTTACAACAGAATTTCATTATTTCTTATATATCCACTATAGCCCAGCAATAAAATCTCTGTGCTAATCACAATCTGTTGCAAATGGAAGCTTCTCTGAAAGGTGATGCTCAGAGCTTGAGAGATGCATTAATCTGTGGGTATAACAATGGGTCATTAGTTTAATACTATGTCCATTTAGCAAAATAATAGTAGTAGACCCCTGAGGGCCTTTGCTCCATCTAGCCACAGGTTCCTGGCCCCATAGTGGTGCCAGGGATGGGTTTCCTCTTGTGGAGGAGGACCCAAATCCAAGCAGAAAGTGGTGGCTTAGTCCCATGTTGTTCTTGCCACTGTTGCCCCAGTGGGTATGTCTTGCCAGGCCAGTAATTACTGTGGCTCAAGGTTCATGGATGGGTGGGACTTAAGGTTGCTTTCCTTCTCTAGTAGCTTCCACAGCGTCTTCCAGAACTATGACAGCAAACCAGTAGGGATGAAGCTTCCAGGTCAGTACCAGTTGGATTTTCCATGTTCTATGACTCAAGTGTGTGGTATCTTCAGCAACGGGGTCTTAATGTCAAGTTCTAGGTTGTAGCCTAAGAACATTGGCATTAGCCTGTAGTGTTTGGGGGATATTTAGTACCTCACCGATCAACACCTCCCCTAAGAAGTCACCCATTCCTGGCACTGGGTTTTTTATTTGTTAGCCTTTGGTGTGTAGTCAGGGCATTATTGTCCTATTATGGGGCGATTCCATTTTTTTCATCATATATATGAAAGCTTCTGCAATAGTAGATTTCCATAGGACCCTTTAGAAAGGTCTTTAGCGTTATTTATCCCCCACAACCACACCCATAATTGGCCAAGGTGCAGAAAATAGAAAGTACTTAATGCTCAGCCCTAAATGGAACAGATATACCACACTCCCTCTTCACAAGGCTCAGGGATTCTTGTAAAAGATGGAGAAGAAGTGTAAGATCCAGAGGTAGTGGATGCATGCAAGAAAACAGTATCTTCTGGACCCAGCAGGACAGCTGTACACATGAACTCATGATGACCATGGCAGTGTGTGGAAGACCTGTGTAAGAGCAAGGCAGATAAAATCTCAGTATGGAGAGGAGAGTGGGGCCTGAGATCCCACCCATAGCAACGTAGTAGTTGGCTCTTATTAGCTTCTGGAGAAGAAAAATCAGTTTTCTCCAAGAATGTAGCCCCTGCTGAATTGACCACACATCCAAAAATATTTGGAAGCACAAATTGATCTTGGTGGACTTTTTTTTAAGGACACAAAGTTAGGTAAAGGGGTGGGGGAAGATCTGGGAAGAGTTTGGGGAAGGGAGTGAATGTGATCAATATATGTTTTATGAGATTCTCAATGAATTAATAAAATTAAAAACAACAGGAAAGAACTTTTACAAATACAAGCTGTAAAACACTGTGAAGTGTTTGGGAGTCAGAAGCCGTATAGTCTTGCTGAAGAATCATATGCAGAGGGTGGATAATTCAGCTATGATTAAGATTAAAAAGCTGAGCATCCTTCCTTCTTGAGCTGATGAAGGGCTTTGTAAAACACTTTGCCTGCTAGGAAATCAGGTAATGTGTAGGGCCAGACAAGGGACCCATGGGTGGCAGAGCTTGGAAGTACAGGTCCACATGGTTGGGATCCTGAGGCTGTAGGTTCCTAGCTCTGTGGTTTAGAGAAGTTTCTTGGGCTCTGAAAACCTCAGTTTTATACAGTGATGAGTAAGTCCATCTGATTCTTCACCTTGTACAATTAAAAGATACAGTGATAGAAACTGCAGTTAACATCATTATCATCACCATGACAACCATCACCATCACCATCACCACCACCACCACCACCACCACCAACAACAACAACAGTGTCACAATTTTTCACTACCACTGTTGTTCTAGTGCGGAGAACAATTGTGAAAGAAAAGAGAGAATGAGAAAAACAACATGTTAAAAATCTACTGTATTCTTCCAAATGAAGAGTGGTAAGGACTTAAACAGAGCCCAGGACAATGGTGAGGAGGAAGCTGGTATGAGAAAGACATGGAAAGTCAGACCCACTTTGTCTACTGAGCACAGACAGGAAAGAAAGTGTCTTTCTCATGTATGATTGAGAAGACCAGGGAAACAGTGTTGCCATGTGCCCATGCAGACCAGACTGAAGACAAAGCTTGGTTTTAAAAGCTTTCCTGAAGTAATCACAGCAATAAAGGTGACTAACATTTTTATCAGAGCTTACTGTATGTCATGTACTTGCTTCACATGTGTATATGTGTGGTGGTATTGTGTTCCTCAAAATATTGTGCACTCTAATAAACTTATCTGGGGTCAGAGAACAGAACAGCCACTAGATATAGAGGCCAGAAAATGGTGGCACACACGCCTTTAATCCTATCACTTGGGAGGCAGAGATCCTTCCGGATCTCTGTGAGTTTAAAGCCACACTGGAAACAGCCAGGCATGGTGACTCATGCCTTTAATCCCAAGAAATAATGGCAGAAAGCAGAAAGGTATATAAGGCATGAAAACCAGGAACTAGGGTGGTTAAGCTTTCAGGCTGTGAGTAGCAGTTCAGCTGAGATTCATTCTGGATGAGGATTCAGAGGCATCTAGTCTGAGGAAACAAGATCAGCTGGGGAATTGGCAAGGTGAGGAAGTTGTGGCTTGTTCTGCTTCTCTGATCTTCCAGCATTCACCCCAATACCTGGCTCCAGGTTTGTTTTTATTAATAAGACCTGTTAAGATTCATGCTACACATATGTGTGTCTCTTTTCAGAAATGCCTCAAAGTAGTGTTTCAGATCTCAACTTTGTTGAAGGGCTAGAAATGAAATATGTGCATGTACATAATGAGATATTTTGGAGACAGGACCCGAGTCTAAACTTGAAATTCATTTGTTTCAAAGATCCCCTTAATACATAGCCAGAGGTGATTTTGTGTGTGTGTGTGTGTATGTGTGTGTGTGTGTGTGTGTGTGTGTGTGTGTAGTGTTGTGTGTATAATCATGTGCATACTCATATGTGTGTTTGTGCACATATGCAGGTGGCAGTCAGAGGTCTATATGGAATGGCTTCCTCACTAGCGTTCTACTTTAGTTTTTGAAACAGTGTCTCTCACTGAACCTGGAGCTAATTGATTTGGCAAGGTTGATTGGCCCAATAAGCTTCAAGGATCCATCTGTCTCCACTTCCCCTAAGGCTGGGATTATACACAAGCACCACCATGGCCAGATTTTACACTGGGTGATAGGGATCAAACTCAAGTCCTGGTGCTTGTGAGGCAAGCACTTCTCCATCACTCCATCCTTCAGTCCTTATAGAATATTTCTATTGAGACCCATCACATAAGGCTGGGTGTTGGAATTGTCTACTTGGGATGTCTAATTAGCACTCACAAAGTTGAATTTTAAAACATGTTAGATTTCAGGTTATTCACCCTTAAAGAGAAAGAAATCCTGTCTCTTATTTTAAACAATGTGGATGAGCATGGAGGATGTTATCCAAGTGAAATAAGCCAATTTTCATTATTTAAATTTGTTACTGAAACAAAGCACATATACACATAAACCAAACAATCTACAAGCTCACTTATCTGTCAAATCTAAAATAACTGAATTTGTAGAAGCAGGGGATAAAACAATAATCACTAGGGCCTGTGGATACAGAGAAATAATTGCTCAGTGGGTGGTACTACAGTTTGAATGTAGTTTGTCCCACAAAAACTCCTGTTGAAGTTCCCTCTCCCTGTGACAGTATCAAGATAGTATGTCAGGGGATTAGGGTGGGGGAGAAAGAGGTGTCAAGATAGACACACGAAAGAAACTGAATGGCAGGGAAAGACTGAACCCACCCCTTATGTATACACTCCAGACTACATACATACAAATAGAGCACATGCAAAAAATTCTACAATCTCCGAACACAGGAAGATGTGTGTGCTAGATAAATGACCTACAGAGGTCACAGTACTTGGGGCCGGGAACTTTTGAGTTTCTATTCTGCCCCCGCTCTCTAGCCCACTTCCATCCTTAGGAGTACTTTTCTTTTTCTTAATTAACTGTCTTTGTTTCTATTATATCCATGTTTCTCTACTCCCCGGAACATGTTCTACAAATCTCAGTGCATGCCCTCTGGACTATGATTCATACCTTTAACAGTAATGGGGTCTTGAAGGGAGGTGATGAGATCATGTGTTCGTGCTTGAAAATAATTAATTTCCATCATGAGGCAGTAGATTGGGCCTAAGGGAACTAGTTCTTTACCTGGGGCTCAAGAAATGAAAATGCACAAACTTGGACTTTCTATCTCCAAAACTATGAGCTATACAAATCTCTTTTCTTTCCGCAGTACTCGATGTCAGACGTTCTGTTACAGCAACAGGAAACGGATCAAAATAGTAAAGGACCTCAGCCATGCAGGAGGAATCAGTTCTAGAGCTCTGCTATTCAGCATACCACCTATAGTACATTATAATAACTAATGTGATAGTTAATTTGAAAGTCTATTTTCACATATGGACATGCGTTTGTGCCTGGTTTTCTACGTGCACTGTGTGTGTGCAGTGCCTGCAGCAGCCAGAAGAGGGCAGCAGATCATCTGGAACCGGAGTTACAGGCAGTTGTGAGCTGCCCAATAGGGGTGCTGAGAATCAAATCCTAGTCCCCTGAAAGAGCAGCAAGTACTCTTAACCACTGGGCCGTCACGCCAGTGACAGTACTGACTGTCAGCCTGATGGTGCTCAGAGTCATTGTGGCCATGTTTCTAGGTTCAATTAGCTGATTGTGATGGCCCACCCTAAGTGTAGATGATACTGCTCCGTGACTCCCCCGCTGCGATGGACTATGCACTTCACTGTGATCCCAGACGAGCCCTTTCTTCCCTCTGATGCTCTTGACAGGCGTTTAATCACAGCGAGAGTAAACGTGACCAGCACAGAGTTTCATGAACTGAAAAGGGAATTGTTCCATTTGGGATTGTGGTTTTCTCCTCTTCTGGGAGCCTTCTGAAATAACAGCAAGATCTCATGCTCTAGTAGCAGAGATATCTCACTTCCACTCTCATTGACTTCCTTGCCGTGACGGACTGTTCCCTTAAACTGTAAGCCACATGGAGACCTTTCTTCATTTAGGTTGCTCTGTGTCAACTATTGGGTTATACCAACAAGGAATGTAATGAAGACATCTCCAGACAATGTTTTTTTTTACACTTAAAATCTTATTGAGAGCCAGGCTGTGGTGGCGCACACCTTTAATCCCAGCACTCAGGAGGCAGAGGCAGGCGGATCTCTGTGAGTTTGAGGCCAGCCTGGTCTCCCAAGTGAGTTCCAGGAAAGGCACAAAGCTACACAGAGAAACCCTGTCTCAAAAAACCAAAAAAAAAAAAATCTTATTGAGAGTAGGCCTCATATTAAATGTTCTTATTACAAAACAAGCAAACTCAACATTCTCACTTACTGTTTTCATCGAAGTCCCGCAAAGTGTCATGTTGTGAGAATTATGATTACTTATTTTACACACAAGGATACTTAAGATGTTACCAAAAAGGAAGATTTTGTGTGAAGCTTATGTATGAGGATATCTCCAACTTGAGGTACCCCTGTAATCACAGAGAGCTGTTGAGGCTGCAGGGAGCCAGGCTGCATTATCACATGGAGTGTGTCTATGTGTACATTTCTCCAGGAGCTCTCAGGGTTCCAGTAATGATACTTCATTTAGCATTTGAACTCTTCTCTGCAACCTCGAAATAGAATCAGCCTTTAGCCTACAAACCTCATCTCAAATATATGCTATTGAAATTGTTCCAAACAACAATGGAAGGGGAATTGAAAGCAGACCCTTCTTCCAGGCTGTGGGACCCTCTGTCAAGTCCTGACAGAGCAACAGCCTCACTGGGGAGGTCTAGGGGAGCAGAGTCCCCCTCTCTGAAACAGGAGACAGAGCCTCTCACCTTTCCTTGTGGCACACACAACAAAACTTTCTGAGGCCTATGATGTTTGTTGTTTTGCGGCAAGCGTGTGGCAAACTCCTTAGCTACCCTGTCCTTTCATCTGCCTCTCATTTCTCTGGTTCCCTTAGAAATCCCAACCCCAGTTGAGGAGTGTCCTCTGTCTACCCTCACCATTTTGAAAGGGCTGCCTTAGCAGCAATGTAGTACATAGGTAGCAGCCAAGCCTCCAAAAGCATGGCTGCCTTTCCTGGACCACAGATGCTTGGCTCAGTCTCTTGAATGTGTGTGTATGTGTATATGCACATATGCATGGAGGCCAGAGGCCTGGCAGGTGCTGTCTATTTAATTTTTGTTTTATAAGGCAGAGTTTCTCCCTAGTCTGAATTCATTCAGTAGGCTAGGCTGGCTGGTCAATGAGCCCCAGAGGTCTACCTGTTTCTGCCTCCCCAGAATTGAGATCATAGCACATGACACCATGCCTAACATTATTATGTGGGTTCTGAGTATTGAACCCAGGTCTTCATACTTGCAAAGCAAGCACTTTACTAACGGAATCATCTTATCCAGGACCTGGGAGGTTCCGTTGCTATTTCGTCTTAGAGCCATATGGGAAAATGTATCTTGGGAGACACAAAAGAGAATGTAAGCCCTCTTCTACCAAGATGCGAAAAGGCAGAGCTACCTGCTTATGACTTTGCTTCTGGAGCTCACCTCCAAGCAGAAGTAGTGTCCGCCTCTGAATTTTCATTCATTCATTCAACAAATATTTTTCAAGCACTACCTTGCATTCTGGAGACAAAACTGACAAATATTGTCATCCTGCCTTTAAGGAGCTCATCAGAGCCTGGATTCCCTACACTTCATGGTCTTTTTCTATGAGAATTTAAGTGCTCTGGATAATTTTATGCCAATTCATGAAATGATGTGTGTGTGTGTGTGTGTGTGTGTGTGTGTGTGTGTGTTTTGAGTCAGGGTTTCTCTGTGTAGCCTGGCTATCCTGGAACTCACCCTGTAGACCAGGCTGGTCTCAAACTCAGAGATCCATCTGCCTCTGCCTCCCAAGTGCTGGGGTTAAAGGTGTGTGCCACCACCGCCTGGCTCGCGAAATGATTCTTAACACAGACAAGAGGCCATTTTTTTTTTTTACTTAACTAATTACTCTTGCTTTATGAAATAAATTTGTTCCACAGGATATTCCCAAAGAGTGAGTCTTACCTTTGTTTTCTGGTAACTTCTGATAATAAGGCATATTTTTGGTAGGAAAGCCAGTGTGAGTGGTGTATGAAAGAAGGAAGGAGGTAGAGGCATTCTGGGTAGTGAGGCTGGGAGGTCTGAGCTGCAGGTACTCTGCAACATTGACATGTCTAGACAAAATTTCCATTTTAGCAAGGGTGCTGTCCCCATTCCAGCTCCAGGCCTTGCTTTGTTTTCATCATCTTCAGACTTTAGACAAGAATCTCTAATGCTTCTAACTAACTCTTTTCCTGTTTACATGTGGATACAGGTCCAGAGCTACAGAATCACGGCAGCCATGGTAAGACTTCCTGGTGATGACTCCTTAAACAGTGTTGAGGGCATTGCGGACTTCTCATTCATTTCAAGTAAGTCTGAAATTTGGATGGGAACTGACATCTACTGGGAACACAGCACTTGCCTAGCACATGCAAGTCCCTGTCAGATCTTGCACTGGAAAGGAAGGTTTTTCTGAACGTGCCCTCACTGACACATGGGCATTGATAGCTTTCCTTTCTAGGTTGTCCTTATGGAGAGGGCATTCTGGAGGAGTCATTTGGATGTTAATTCTGAGTTTCCCTGCCCTCTGCTCCAGACAGCGATACCTCAGGAGGCAGGCTCCATGTCTTACATTTCCTCAGCATTTTGCAGAGTGCTTGTATCTATGCTGAATGTAGAGTGGATGACAGAGCTGTATGGGTAGCTCATTGGCAGTTATTATTAATGCTTGCACTATGCTCACACTTTCTGACAAAGCTCTACATTTCAAGATCTTAAAGAGAGAACACTGAAGGTGTGTGTGGGGAGGTAAATTGTATGTTCCCCCTGCAGCCCCTGTACGTGGAGCTGTCAGTGGTTTTTTTTTAATCTTGTATGTGTATCTCCCTAGCCCTGTGTCAGTGTTTGGTATGAATGAGTTGATCATGGTCTCCCCAAATTTTCATATATGGAAAAATAACCCCTGACTGTGAGTTGCTGGTATTTAAACATGGGATCTTTGGGAGGTAATTTGGATTAGATTGGTCATGAGATGGGGCCCTCAGGATGGAACTGGTGTGTTTATGTGATGAGGATGCATTTGCTCCATCTCTCCACGTGGTGCCTATTATTGTGTCACGACGTAACAAGATCCTCATCTGATGTCAGCGCCATGCTCTGGGCCTTTCCAAAAAAACGAGCTCAATAACTTCCATTCATTATAGATTACTCAGTTCGTACCGTTCCGTTTCAGCAGCAGAAAGTGCACTCTGACCGTTTATCTTGACTCCCATAGTCACTTGGTTTTGTAATTACAGTAGAAACTGCTTGTCTGTGCTCATGAACTTCGCTTGTAAGGAGAGTTGAAGCCGTGTAAGACACACAACTTCCACCCCTGCTCTCTCTCATGTATCCCTCTGTCATGGGTGCATTTCCCAGAGAGCGGTTTCCAATGTCCGACCTTCCTGACAGCTTCCCTGGCTCTAGAGTGGGTGGTGGTCCCGCCCCCCACCCCCCATCAGCTGCCCAAGCCCTTGTGCTGCAGTTCACTGTTTCCCTTTACAGGCACAACAGCTGCTCCAGCCTCCTCAGCATGTGACAACACTCACTCACCCAGTTGTTTGCATCCACCAGCTGACAGCCCTTCTCCCAGTGCTGGTCCGTGGAGAAGGTCAAGTTTGGATCAGGGTCCCGTTAGACTTCTGTTCCCACGTTCCAGCCGTTGCGACATTTCCCATTGAGTGCACAATCCCTTTGTGTAGGCGTGTGTATGTTTGTGTGTGTGTGTGAAGGTGCATGTTTGTGTCTTGGTACACATGCCTGTGCGCGTGCCGGAGGACAGCTTTGGGTGTTGTCCCTCAGGCACTGTCCAGTTTTTGTTTGTTGAGACAAAGTTTCTCACTGGCCTGCAACTAGCCAAGTACACCAACACAAAAAGCACACACATATACACACACAAACATGAGTGTACACATGTACAAACACAAAAACATAGAAATGCACACATTAAATAAACACATGTATGTGTGCAAACATAAATGTATACACACAGACATAAATACACACTTGTACTCATGTAAAGATACACACGTACTTACACATAAACATGCACATGTATACAAAAATATGTAGACATGTACACACGCATAAATATGGGTTTCTGTACACACATCAACACATATATTTACACACATAAATATACACAGGTGTATACACAAGCACACATAAATAAACACATGCACACACAAACATACACATGTGCACAAATATAATTATGTACACACATTAACATATACATGTACAATACACTTATATATATGTACTCACACAAATATAAGCATACTCATGTACATACACATAAATATACACATATACACACCCACAAAAATATACAACTATTCAAACACATAGACATATATAGGTATACACTCAGAAATATACACAACTACATACACACATAAACATACACTTGTATACACACAAACAAAACATACACAGGAACACACATAAAGAACACATGCACATACACATTATACACCACGTATACACACACACACATAAATATGCACATGTACACACATGAATATTCCCGTGTACACACACAAATGCACACACATATACACACCTGTACACACACAAACATAAAGATACAGATATACATACACAAACATAGATACTCATGTACACATAAGTATACACATCTAAACACATAAATATGCATTTATATGCACACAAACATACACATGTACACACACATAAATATGAGTCGAAGATGTTGACTCACGAAGCCTAAGTCCTCACAGCCTTGACTCAGCTCCTGCCCAACAGCTTTCCCTGTTTCCCTCAGGCAAGTGCCACAAATGTGTAAACTCCTTTCACACGGCCTGCTAGAGGTTTGAAAATCCGAATCTGATTTTATTGCTCCCATGAGGGATATCCTAACATGATCATGCGTCTCCCAAGCTTGTGGCAGTTAGCCATTAGAAAACTCCCCAAACTCTTCTGTACGACTTACGTACGACCCTAAGCGACCCTTCCAGACAAAGTTGTGCAGCTCACACCCTCGCTCTCTGACGGCTCCCACCTCTTCCCCACACGGTGGCTGCGGTTCCCCTCTGAGCTCCCGCGCGGTACTTCCTGGAACACTAACACACCCTTGGAAAACCATCGAGTTTGCCTCTGGAATCCAGTGTTTTTCCGTTGGAGCTCACTTTTTCCTTCTCCTCCCTCCCACGTGGGTTCAAAGCAGTCATGGTGTGCTACATGTGTTTGTACTTGTAGCCTTCACAGGTTGGAGCTCTTTCAAAGAAAACCAATACCTTTCATTCTTGGTTTTGGTCCTAAAATCTAAAAATATGCCTGGCTTATTGTCTGGCACTTGTTAGGAATTTGAAGCGTGAGCATGACCGTTACAGTAAATTGTGGATTTAGACAGTTATAACCAAAAGCAGGGGGCGGGAAGTACAGCGGGAAGAATTTATTTCATTGTCTCCCTTGTGCTTATTTCCTGAATCAGGAAATTAAGAACAGTATGGTCACAGGATAAAATATCCAGACATGAAAATAAAAGTTGTTAAAATGTGTCTGAGATCAGGTCAAACTAGGTCACATCACTTTCTGTCATATTTTCTTTACTCATAAACTCCTTATAGTTATTATTTTTAAACCTTTGGTACTTAATTTTTTTCTCTTATTTTTATATTATTATATGATCACGCCATTTCTCCCTTCCATTTCCTCCCTTCAAGTCCCCACTTATTACCCCTCCGTTTTCTTTTTCAAATTCTTGTCCTTTTTCATTAATTGTTTTTACATGCATACATGTATATATTTACATATTTCTAAATATAATCTGCTCAGTCTGTATAATGCCTCTTACATATGAAAACATACATTTTCAGGGCTAACCATTTGGTGTTGGATAACCAGTTGGGATGCTCTTTCCTGGAGAAGACTAATTCCTCGATTCTCAGCTTCCCTCAGTCCCTTCTTTGTGGAGGGTTGAGGCCTGATGGACTTTCTCTTGTCTACTTTGGCGTGTCCTTGTTGTTCTAGTTAGCTCATGCTTTGGTAGTCATGTTGCTGAACCTTTCTGGGTACAGCCTCTGACGTTCCTAAGAGATACCATCTCAGCAAACTCCATGCTCTTCTGACTCTTAGCGATGTTTTTACCTGAATTCCTCTTCCCTGAGCTTTAGTAGGAAAGCGTTTTGTGGCTGTGTCATGTGGGACTGGGATCCACAACTCCGCATTTTGATTGGTTGTGTTTTCTGTAATGACCACTATCTGTTGCAAAGAGGAATTTCCTTGATGAAGGGTGAAGACCACACTTATCTATGAGTAGGAAGACAAATGTTTCAACTGGAGTTAGGGATTATGCTTGTTTAGTAAAGTGGTAGCTGAAGGTTCTCTTCCAAGAGCCACCATTTCACTAGCTCTGAGTAGTTCACTATGTTTCCTTTCAGTACCAGGCATTGTTTGCCTCTTGTTAATGGGTCTTAAGTCCAGTCAGAGAGCTGTTGGTTACTATCAGGCTGGGTGTGCCACTACTACACCTTTAGGGTTAACATGACGTGCTGGTCATGGTTGTGGTTCATAGGTGGGTAAGACTGTTGGTTGCTAGCCTCGTTTGGAAGTTTGCATGGTACCTTCACCTACCATGAAAGCTAATCATCATGGAGGAGGCATTTAATGCTTGTTTTTTTAGTTTTTTGTTTGTTTGTTTGTTTGAGACAGGGTCTTAACATGCATCCTTAGCTGTCCTGGAACTCACTATGTATAGCAGGATGGCCTAAAACTCATAGGCACCCACCAGATTCTGTCTCCTGAGTTCTGAGACTAAAGGTATACACCATAACATCCAGCTCATTTAATGCTTTTTATTTAAGATTAAAGGAAGGAGAACACTTCACATAACTTCTTCGAATGTGTTACTCTATGGAAGAATTTAGTAAGGGCTCAATTGCATATCCTGTTTGAGGTAGACTAATTTAAGCAGAAAATCTGTTCATTTGCTTTGTCTCTTGATGAAGTAGCTACACCTAATAGATGTAAAAACTCACAGTCCTGCTTTACCTCAAGGTCCATGAACACTTATTTACTTGGAACTCAAATTACTCAACACCAAATGTTTAGATTATCTCCACTAAATTGGACTCCATTTATTTAATTTAAGGTTACAGCCTATGTAGGTCCTTTTAGATTTAAAGAGTCCCATGTATTACATAGGGTCTTTGTATCACCTGCATATTTCATTCCAAATGTCTCAAGTCTGTATCTTCTAAAATTATTTGAAAACTGAGTATCACAGACCAAAGAATAAAGTTTGTGGAACATGTTTATTTAAATATGCCTCTCAATTATTAATAGGCTGTCTTTCACCTCTTCTGTCTACATAACTAGTAGTCATTAGGAAATAGAGAAATGGATCTTGACTGTAGATATATGTATGGCTCTCAGTAAGAAGACAGGGCTGGCAAGAATTAAAAAAAAAAACCTCAGGATAATTGCAATATATAACTTCTAACATGTACTCATCACCTACACACTCTATAGGGCCATCAAGTTCATATAGTCATTCATCAGAGAAGAAAATTTTAACTACTTAAAGTATGTAAATGAACAAATTTACTGGTTGAAATTCACTCATATAATTTTAGGATCACAAATATTACCTAAAATGTTTGTTCCTATGAATATGCCTCTACAAAAATCTGTGAATCAAGAAGTATTTACACAAATGCTAACTAACTTTTTTTTAAACATTGCTAAATTCAAAAATATAGTGAAGTGCTGCCCAAGGTGTTCCAGGTACTACAGTCCATTTAATCTTCTATTACTGAATGACAGACCATCAGCACCATTGGCTTATGCTATCTCTTATATTATTGCTTGCTTAATAGTTTAAATTTCATGGATGCTAATCTTATCTCCAGACAAAACTGGATTGCCAAATCTGAATTGGCAACCATATGTTATAATTACTTCACAGCCACAATAACTAAAATGGTATCTGTCAGAGCAATAGAATATGTAGTTACTTGATTGTTGCTTCGAAATCGGCCCCTTCATTGCTAATATGGCCTAGTGGTTTTATTTAGTCATTGACTTCATATTTTTCAAGATATATGCATTCAATATCCCCTTTGTGCATGAGTTGGATAAACATGAGGATAAAGAGATGGCATCTGCTGAAGTTCATGAGTCTTAAAATTTTGACTAGAAAAAAATACAATGTCCTCTCCTTTCCTACTCCCACCTTATCCACATACACCATATGTAGACTAAATAGAATTGAAAGTTCCATGAAAGAAGATATGAATTGACTCCATGATCAGAGAGAAAGTACCCTCTGCCTCTAGAGTCCTAGAACTTAAGATATATAGATATAGGTATGACATATATATGAAAATATTTAATTTTAAAACTTCAATTTTCATTCAAGATCCACTATATCCTACTATAATGAAAAACCTCAGATCTTATCTTCTTCTTGATCTACTCCCTGACCACACACCTCACTGGATGCTACTAAAATTACTAGCTGATGTGATTGTCAGTGCCGTTCACCTTGAACACCAGGAATCAGAATAGAAGAGGCAATGACCATGTGGACTCAAGAGTTGGCACTCCACCATGTCCTCCAACTAAGGACAACCTATGATTCAACATTCTTAGAAATTCCTCATCCTATAAACAGTAATAGGGATGTAGACATGCTGTGGAAGTATGGAGTAAGGAGGAACAGTCACTTGCTTTCACTCTGCTTATCATTTCCTTGACTATACAGAACCTTTTCAATTTATGTAATCCTACTCATTGATGAGGTTTTATCTTGTACTATTGGAGCCTAATTCAGTAAGTTCTTTCCTACACTGGTGTCTTGACCTTCCTTGTCAGGAATAGAGAACAGAACAGGATCCGTTGAGATTACTGTGTGACTGGGACCTTGACAGACATGTGGTTCTTTTTATAGAGGAAAGCTCTGTCCAGTCCAGAGAGAAGAGTCTGAGATTTCAACCACCAAGACCTTTGTAAGGAAGAGCTTTACTTTAAAGATGTACTGCCTGAAAAGTTACAACTTTCCAGAAGAAAAAGAATCAGGCAAAACCTGGATTCAAACAGACAGCTGTAAGTAGTAGTTGGTTTCTGTTTCCTATGTTGCTGCCTTCCTGTTTGTCTTCGCCACCCACTCCTGGCTGGGAGTCAACTACGTTATCAGTTTTCCCTAGTTAATAGTCATCTACTACTTCCTTTCCTTCTTTCAGCCTATCTTTCTGGGGTTTCCCAAGAGCTCGTCTTCATTTGTCTTGTTAAAAATGGTTAACACAAACATGATTTTGTGAAAACATTTCAACCCTGGCTTCATATTGACACCCCAACAGCCGTGAAACCACAAGGAATGTCCCCATGTAATAAATACAAACTGGCACTTCTCGGTGACCTGTGTGAGACATGCACAGAGTAAATAACAGATATGGTAGGAAAGGTCAATTTGCTGACATGACTGGGAAGCCTGGGTTTCATCATCTTTTTACATTTGTGGTGAGTTCCTTAGAGCTCAAAGTTTGACACTGGATTAACCGCCCCCCATGCTGTTCTAAAGGAGCTGTTTGAACCCCTTTGTTTACTGCTTTTCACCATCTGTTTTGCCCGACCACCTTTCCTTTGAATTTACATTGCCGAAGCCCATTAATCCAGATCAGCAACTTGGGACCACGTTTCTTCTCAGCTCCTGGATAGTTGATGTGATGGTCAGAGGAGTGGAAAGAATAATTGGCCTAGATGTAAAAAAAACAAAAACAAACAAACAAAAAAAAACCCAACCAACCAATCAAACAAACAAACAAACAAAAAACCAGAACGAACAGGAGGCGGTGGAGAGATGGCTCAGCAGTTAAGAGCACTGGCTGTTCTTCCAGAGGACCCGGG
The DNA here is from genome assembly GCA_902168425.1 of Peromyscus attwateri. NCBI lineage: Eukaryota > Metazoa > Chordata > Mammalia > Rodentia > Cricetidae > Peromyscus > Peromyscus attwateri. The sequence goes on from CABHPP010148599.1 coordinate 56,613, forward strand.
TTCAATTCCCAGTACCCACATGGCAGCTCACAACTATCTGTAGCTCCAGTTCCAGGGGTCCAGCACTTTCACACAGATACACATGCAGGCAAAGCACCAATGTACATAAGATAAGAATAAATCATTAAAATAAAAAGAACAGGAAGGGTCGCAGCATGTTGCGTTATTCTGCGATTATGAGGGACTGGGGAGAAAACACAGTGATCTCTGAGATGAGAGGTATTACTGCTCTTCCTTAATTGTTTGCTGAAAAGTTATGTGTCCTCTGGATAAAATGAAACACTGTGACTCCAGAGAAGCACAGTTGAGCTACAATAACTAGGAATCTCTCCTTTGTTAATTGACACTCACCAGACTAAGGTGATTTATTTGAAGATTAATCACTGTATCAAGAAAAAATGAATTTTTTTCAATACTTAAAGAGTTGGAGATGAGATACAGCATGAATCATTTGAAATATGGTCCCTGTGGAAACAGCCCACTGCCTGGAGTTAGACGAGTATGAGGCCAACTTCCCCAGGTGGCAAACTGGTAGGAGTGAATTGCTGCATGTTGTAACAGACACAAGGAAGTTAATTCTCTGATGTGTTTAAAGTTAATGAGAAGATTAACATTCAAATAGAAATTCCTAAAAGCCATGAGAAAATTCTAAATGCCCGTTGGAAAATTGAACCACCAATACCAATATTACAACCATAATAGTCACAGTATAGTGGGCAAATGAATCATCATATGTAAGGGGGAATCAGGGCATAAAGGATCACTGATCTTTGATAGGCAGAGGAAAAACTGTGAGAAAACTTATCATAGTGGCCACAGAACTAAAAGGAAAAAAAAAAAACAATGGAAGCTCAAAGAAGCAAGGAGAAAGACAGAATCTAGATTGATTCAGCATTTAACACCTGCTGGTTCTTGTAGCCAACACTTCATGACATTTTCCACAGAAGATTCAAAAAACCCAGGAGAACTTCCCATGACCTTCACTTAGGAGAAAGGCAGAGTTCAGAGGAGTAGATGGACTTGTTAAAGGTCTAACATGCTGCGGCCACTGCTCTGTCTGATTCAAACACCTGTGGCTTCACGGTGATGGTTGCCCTTCCATGCCCTGTATTGACAGCCAGACTAGGCAGAATGGTTAGAAAACAAGAAAACCCTGTTTTCTTTGACTTGACAGCTTCTTTGATTCATGGTTGATATCCACAGACAAGCAATCACATGAGGATCCCATCTGAATGCCACAATTACTTTTTTTCACTATTAATTCCTGCCTCTTCACCGGAGTATTCATAACTGTACGTTCAAAAGACCTCCAGTATTAAAAAAAAAAAAAAACAAAACTTTCTGATCTTTGAACTTTATTTGATCTTACACCTTACAGTCCATCACTGAGGAAAGCCAAGGCAGGAACTCGAGGCAGAAACCTGGGAGACAGGAACTGAAACAGAAACCACAGAGGAATGCCGCTTACAGGCTTGCTCTGGCTTGCTCAACTACCTTCTTTCTACAACCCAAGTATTGAGTTTCATTGCAGCATTCTTATGTACATCATTATAATGTGTTCTTACTTGATTTCTCACCAGTCTTCCAGCCCCACCAGCCCCCATGCCTCTTACTGGTCTCCTTCCTTCCCACAAATAGCGCTACTTTCTTCTTTCATGCCACATATACCTCTTCATCCTCTTACCTCCTCATCCACATTAGACCTTGTCATAGTTAGCTTCGACTGTTAACTTTACATGTCTGGGAAGACCGTTAGCTGTGGCATTACCTCCATTAGACTGGTCTGAAGACAAGTCTGTGGGGGAATTTTCCTCTTCAAAAAGTGATGATGATGATGGTGATGGTGATGATGGTGATGATGATGGTGGTGATGATGATGATGATGATGATGATGGTGGTGATTATGGGTGTTTTACCTTCCTGTATGCCTATGCACCACTATGTAGTGCCTGCAGAGGCCAGGAAGGAGTGTTAGATCTCCTGAGACTGGAGTTACATGCGTTTGTGAACCACCATGGGAGCTCACATGGAGTGTTGAACCCAGGTTCTCTGGAAGAGCCATTAGTGCTCTTAACCAATGAAACATCTCTCCAGCATCTCCTGGGGAATTTTCTTTCCTTTTTTTTCCCCAAATTTTTGGTTTTTTAAAAAAAATTTAAATGATTTACTTATTTTTATTTTAAGTCCATTGATGTTTTGCCTGCCTACATGCCTGTGTAAGGAACTGGAACTATAGACATTTGTGAACTGCTATGTTGGTGCTGGGAATTGAACTTGGGTCCTCTGGAAAAGCAGCCAAGGCTGTTAACCACTGAACCATCTCTCCAGCCCTAGGAATTTTCTTAATTGCTGATTGATGTAGGAGAGTTCAGGCCACTGTGAGCAGTGCCATCCTGGGACAGGTGGTCCTGGGTTGTAGGGCAAGCCAGTAAGCAGCATTCCTCTGTGGTCTCTGCTTCAGTTTCTGTCTCCATGTTTCTGCCTTGAGTTCCTGCCTTGCCTTCCTCCAATGATGAACTATAAAGTGTAAGATCAAGTAAATCTTTTCCCTCTCCAAGCTGCTTTTCGTCATAGTGTTTATCACAACAAAAGGCAAATTCCTCCCCACTCGTAGCTCCCCCTTCGGTTTCACATCCTATTTAAATATAGACACTTCATAAGAGGAAAAATGCAATATTTATCTTACTGGGTTTGGCTTATTTCATTTAACATAGTGATCTCTAGTTCCATCTAATTTTATTCTTCTTTGTGGCAGAATGAAAATACATCGTGTTCCTAATTGTCGTGCTAGAAACCCCATCCAGTGACTGAGGGAACTGGATGCAGATATCCACGGTCAGGCCCCGGGTGGAGCTCCGGGAGTCCATTTGGTGAGAAGGAGGAGGGTTTATGTGAGCAAGAGTTGTTGGGACCAGGGATGGATGGAATACAGGGACGAGTGGCCAAACAAATGGAAACACATGAACTGTGAACCAATGGCTGAGGGGCCCCCAACTGGATCAGGCCCTCTGAATGGGTGAGACAGTTGATTGGCTTGATCTGTTTGGGAGGCATCCAGGCAGTTGGACCAGGTCCTGTGCTCAGTGCATGAATTGGCTGTTTGAAACCTGGGGCTTAGCAGAGAGGCTTGGCTCAGCCTGGGAGGAGGGGACTAGACGTGCCTGGGCTGAGTCCACCAGGTCGATCTCAATCCTTGGGGGAGTCTTTGCCCTGGAGGAGATGGAAATAGGGGGTGGGCCGGGGGGAGGGGGTGGGGCGGGAGGGGGGAGAATGGGGGAAATCTATGGCTGATATGTAAAGTTGAATTATATTGTAAAATAAAATAAAATAAATTCAAAAAAAAAGAAAGAAAATACATCGTGTTATATGTAAGCATCGCCCTAACATTCATGCAGGTGACTTCCTCTTTCTTTCCCTCTCCTGGCTTCTGCAGTGATGCATTCTGCTATGTTTCCTTCTATCATCATTTTCAGTCCACGTTTTTCTTTCCTCAATTCTAATTATTAGAAAACCTTCTAGAACTTCTCTTTTTAGCATGGAATCTCTCCTTGAGTAATCACATCTAGTCTTGCAAGTTTTGTTTAGTTTTAGTTTTATTTGTTTACGTATTTTATGCATGAGTACTCTGTCTGCATGTATGCCTGAATGTCAGAAGAGGGCATCAGATCCCATTATTGATGGTTATGAGCCACCACATAGTAATTGAACTCAGGACCTCTGGAAGAGCAGCTAGTGCTCTTAGCCACTGAGCCATCTCTTCAGCCCTGTCTTGTGAGTTTTAAATACTTTATATACAATGAAAACTTGATGATCACATCCTCTGACACTTCCCTCTGAATATTCAAAAAGAATCTCAATCTTAAAACCGATAAGCCAGAACTCCCAATTTCTCCCTTGTTTAATAAATGGTTAACTCAGTAAATCTGAACAGCAGCTTCAGGAATTCCAAAGATCTTCAGGACTGTGCCTTTGCTTAATCTGAGAGCCTGAGATCTGAGCTGTGTCTTTGTAAAAACGGGAAGTGAGTATCAGGTTGAATTTTGAAGGTTGTACAGGCACAGGCTAAAGGTCAGCCATTCGGATACCCTATGCCCATATAACTGACTTCCAAGTAAAGGGTGAGCTTCCTTGGTTAGGAATACACATATGATCACACAAGTTTGCTGAGAGAAATAAACACTGCCTGTGTGAATCCACCTGGAGAAAACAAATGGAAGCATGTACTTACTTATTCTTAGACCCAGCCCTCTTTATTTTCTACTCCCCATAATCTCTAGCCTTTCATACTAATAAACAGTAACCATTGGTATAATGGGATTTATGATTTTTCTGAGTCCTTTAAATAAACCCAACCTAATAATTACCTGAGGGACCTACCCTCACCTGTAAAACTTAGTTTTCTCCTATTTTTCTGGTATCAGTAACTGCAAACACATTCACACACTAGTTAAAGCCAAAACCTATTAATATACTTTGGGCCATCTTTTTCTTACTATAGCCACTTAATCATTCACCAAACCCTCCCTGTCCCAACTCTAAACTACATCTTAAATCTATGCGCTTCTCTCCACCTCAGGTAATACTATCTCAATACAAATAATAATCATTGTGTCCTAGACCTCTGTAGTGGCTCCTAAGGAATATTCCCCATATATTACATAGAATGATCACTTTAAATCTGCAATGATTTCTTCTTGATCATAAAGACTAAAATCCCAGTATTTACTAGGTCAACAAGCACTGTCTTCTTACCTAAATAATGTACTGGTGTTTGCATTCAGAATGATTAGACTTCTGCTTTAAAAAGAAATTCATCCAAGTACCCTCTTCCATACTCCCCAAAATTGAGATCTCCTTTCTGAATTTTCCCATTTCTTTTGAGGGTGACTTTAATATTCTTCAGTTCTATGATTTGGAACTTTATAATCTCAACTTGTCTTCATTAGTCATGCCCCTGGGAAGAAATAGTTTGTCCCTACATGGTTCAAATTAAGGTTTTTGTTTTTAATGGAAGGACTATTGTTAGAGGTATAGAGAGGCCAAAGGAATAAAAGATGGTCATAAATCCTGAGACAAACAGCAACAGAAAGCTGTTTATAACCCTAAGAATGAAGGATGAGAGAACAGAATCTAGATTAGATGCTGAACTGTCACAGGGCCATACCACAGCCACCACGGTTGTAGGGAAATGTGGTCATCACCAAAACACACACCCAAGTTAAAAGGTAAAGAACACTCATCTTTATCTGCTGTCACCATCCAGTCTATTGTTCCTCCCACAGTATGAGAGATGACAAGGGAACTCCGATGAGACAGTTTGCAAAGGTAGTCTCCCATGGCACAGGGCAGTGTAGGAAGAGGAGGACAATGTAGAAGAAAGGAGCAGGCAAAATCTCCTGTGTCTCTGCCCCTCTTCCACATTCCCAATACTAGTATTCCACCACTCACAAAATAAGATTAAAATTTTAAATATTCTCTTTAAAAATATATCAATTCTCCACTTAGCATTTTGATACCATATTCCTATATAAGCTAGATTGCTTCACTTTAAGTCACTAATGTAATTTCTCCCACGGAAAAACCTGAAGTATATATAACTCTTACATTAATTTCCTTAAGCTATGCCTTCATGCATGTCACTCTGTGTTTTTCTCTACATGGTCTTTCCTGGAGTCTAAAGTCTCACCTCAATGTGTTTTTCTATCTTAAATGCTACTAGTAACACAAGAACAAAAGTACATGCTGATTAATAATCTCTATGTTCCAGGCACTGTTTTAAGAATTAAAATTCAGCAACATACAAAATTCAAAAGCTCCCTAACCTCCTAGACTATCCTTCTAGTTGAAAGAGACAATAAGCAAACATGCAAAATAAGTTACACATGAGAGTGCATTAGAAGGTGGTAAACGCTATAAAAGAATGAGGGGCATCAAGGAAGTCTATAATTATAAAAGTGATCAGAGCAGGACTTATTAAGGCATAGATAACATCAGAACAAAGATTTCAAAGGCATAATCGTGTGATACAAAGCATTTGTAATATACGGAACAGCAGGAACCAGGACTCCGAGACTAAATGTCTGGTAGGTTTGAGAACTGGCAAGAAAGACAAGGGTGACTAGTGTATGACTGAGATGGCACCTGATAGGTGATGATGCCAGAAAGGTGATGCATCATAGCGTGCCACAGGCCCTCATCAAAAGCTTTTACTCTAACCAAACTGTCACCACCTACGTTTCCCATATGTATATAGGTATTCCTGTTTCACAGATTTCTTACTGTTTTCCCCTTTCCTGAAAAGACTTTCCTCCTGGGGTCACTTTATCAAAAGCCAACAAATACATTCTATCCTTTGTAACATCTTCTATAACTTCTCAAGTCTATAATGATTTTTCACTGTTTAATCACACAGGTTAACTCAAAAGATATCTATCATATAAATAATCCTTGTAACTTGTCTTTTTGAGCTGTAGTCTATATTGAATATGAGGGTAGTGATCATGTTAACAAATGATAGTGAGTGTTGTCTGGGGAAACTAGGAGACAGTTTCATTGGTAGATCACTTACTCGGCAAGAATGAGGCCCTGTCTTCCATCCCCAGAACTGATGTCAAGAGTAAAAAGCTGAATGTGGTGGCACGTACTTGTAACCTCAGCACCGGGGAGACAGGAGAGGGTAGATCCCAGGGGCTAATGGGACACAAGTCTTGAAATATTAACTATTATGCTACCTGCACTGCCAATGTGAGATGAAAGTATTCATGGAATAATAGTGAGTGGGTAAAAGGTCCTTAGCATCCTCTAGGCAGTTGATAATCAACATTTCTCACTCATGTCCTATAATTAGTTATTGCCACCAATCTGATATCTAACTTAGAAATGATAAGGACAAGTATTTTTTCAACACCCAAATTATCTTCTAGATATGAGTGATGATTTGACAAATTTATGGTGATCTTTTCCTCCCTTGCATTAAATATCTGAACCACTCCAGCTGTCTCAGTACATAGCTAATATTTTTAATTTGCTCTTTTCTCATTTGGTTCCACACATTTATCTCATTTTTTTTCAACTGTACAGAAAGCATGGGGCCAATTTTGGTTTATTTTTAATGTGTATGCACCTCTGCTAGCATTTTAAACCATAAGTATTGCAAATAGATATGCCAGGAAGGGTAATATTCTTTGTCTAGCCTCTGTCTGCTAGTTTTCTGCTGTGCAAAGGTCGTTCCAGGAACGCTGAAGAAATATAACTTAGGCACTTGACTATAGTCAACTCCTATCACTTGACTATAGCCACCTCCTGTTGTTTGAGCCAGAACTAGTGCTTTGCTATGGAAATCCTTGCAAGAACTGGCAAGTCTGAGGCTCTACCTCAAGCAATGCTTGGTCCTGCCTTAAGCAAACTGGTAGAAGTGAGGATAGTCACGAGTTTCTTATCTTTATGTTCAATCTTTTGAAAGGTGAGGGGGGAAAAGTGCCAAGATATTTAGTAAGACGCAAAACCAAGAATATGCATAAAGGAAAATTTTCCTCTTCTCAGACCATTGGCATGACCTTACTTTTAAAAATTGCAGACTAGAAGGAGGTAGGTGTGGCGGCTCCCATCTAGAATTCCAGTAGTCGGGAGGCAGAGGCAAGAGAATTCCTATGAGTTTCAGTCATTGAAAGCCAGCCGAGGTTACAGCATAAGAGGCCGTCTCAAAAGCCAAGAGTGGGTGGCTCATAATTGAGGAGTCTTGAAACTGAGAGCAGTGACAATCTTTGAAAATATCGACCAGTAAGGAAGAGGCAGAACGAGGTGACACTGCTCACAAGCACTCCTCCCGTGCCAGTCTGTATCACTTCAGGGATGAGGAAAGGGATGAAGCAACTGCCTAGTGGGATTCCAAGAGGCAACTGTGTTAAAAGATGCTCAATGAACATTGCTCATAGTGTTACTTGAAGCTGCAGATGCTTGCAGTTTAAATAGTAGTATCCAGATCACTCTACTTCTTTAAGTGTCACTTTCTGAAAATGAACTCTGGTACATATTTATGAATTTGTTGTTTAAAGGGACTACAGGCTGTCAGTTATGATGAGATATTATGCAAGTTGTTATCAAGTTCGGCTTCTTTTTAGTTTTGATTTGTTCATTTGTGTTTTGCTTTGAGATTCAAACTGACCTGTAAAGCTCTCCTTCATCTGTATAAAACTTAACTATGAAAGGAAATTACTATTAGAAACAACTTTCTCTTCAAACAAATTGGATTTTGCTAATATATTAAGCTAAGGTCTGGTCTACATTGTTCTTCAAATTCTCTCCGTTGGCCTCACTTTCTTGCTCATTCTTCAAATGCCTCATAAAACAAAACACTTCGTGGAGATTTAGAAGCCCAGTGAGGATGGACTCTGTCAACTATCCCCAAATTAAGATGTCACTCTTCCTGTTTTAGAATGCGATTCCTTTACCATTGCAGGAGAGTCATTGTGCTTCTGACTCAAGCAATTGTATTGGCTAAGCTAAGTCCATCAAAGTCTTCTAGAAATTGGAATGTGAAGGGCAGAGCAACATGGCAGAATAAAGCTCCCTAGTTAACTCCCATTAGAAATATCAATTTGAGCCTTTTCCCATATTAAAAATATTTTTATAAGAATTAAGAAAAAATATTAGAGACTAGAGTATAGTCATGGTTGTAGCATGATAATAAGGAAAGAGACATTGAAGAGGGTGGGGACAGAGTTTCACATCACCCACATCTCCCCTCCACAACTCAGGAAAAGGAATGTAAGCGTAGGGCACTACCTTGCCTCATAATCCTGAGCCTGACACCACAAAGGTGATCACAGGGTATAATCCATTGGCCCCGATTCCTTGGGTTGCACCAATGGACTGTGATCTCAGACCTGCCCTGGCGCCAAGTAGAAACTCAAATCTCAACAAAATGAAGTCAACCTGTCTACATCACTACAGCCTTGGGCTGTATTAAACCTTGGTAGCCAGAGACTTTCAACCACACCCCAAGACTATGTCAACATCAGCAACCACAGATTCTATCTCAGTATTTTATCAACTCTAGGAAGCCCAGGCTTAAGACATCCCCACTATCACAATGGCCATCACAGTCCAGATACAAGGGAATATCAGATAGTTTACCTGGACTATCTGGATAACTTACTGTTGAAAAGCTCTCCCACATAAAGCCAGTCTGTAAGGGGACAGGTAGCTTGCAAACCAATAATGGTAGGAGACTTCAATAGCATACTGTTAGCAATAAGCAGATAACTAACAAGAGAGAATTAGATATAACTATAATCAGCCAACTAGACCTAACAGACATTCACAGAACATCCCATCTAGTGGCTCAAAAACATACATTCTTCTTGACTACATTGAACATTTCTAGGATAGGTTACATCAGGCCTCAGAACAAGTTTTAACAAATATAGCAAGATTGAACTCATATCAGTTATATTTTCTAACCAAAATCATATAAGATTAGAAGTGGGTCAATGAAGAAAGTAAAAGAAAAATTTTTGATTTCTTGAGACAAACAAAAAATGGAAACATGTTATGCCAAAAATCTTTGGGATTCAGCAAAAGAAATTCTGAGAGTCATAAGGGAATGCGATGGTCAAGCTGGAACAGAGATGGAGTGGGAGAGCAATGAAAGAGATACCATGATAGAGGGAGACATCACAGGGATAGGGAGAAATTGGGTGCTAGGGAAGCTCCCAGAAATCCATAAGGATGACCCCAGCTTAGATTACTAGCAATGGTGGAGAAGGTACCTGAACTGGCTTACCCCAGTAATCAGATTGGTGGGTACCCTAACTGTCATCATAGAGCCTTTCTTCAGTAACTGATGGAAGCAGGTGCAGAGATCCATAGCCAGGCACCAGGCCGAGCTCCAGGAGTCCAGCCAAGGAAAGAGAAGAGGGGTTCTGTGAGCAAGGGGCATCAAGATCATGATGGGAAAACCTACAGATACAACCAAACCAAACTAGTGGGAACTCATGAAATTTAGATCAACGACTGTGGAGCCTGCATGGGACTAGACTAGGTCCTCTGCATAGCGAGACAGTTTTTTAGCGTGATCTGCTTGGGGGGGCCCTTGGCAGTAGGATCAGATTCCATCCCTGGTGCATGAGCAGGCCTTTTGGAGCCCTTCTATGATGGGACACCTCACACAGCCTTGGGGCAGGGGGAAGGGCTTGGACTTGCCTCTACTGGATGTACAAAGGCACTCAGTGGGGAGGGGGGGATGAAGTCTGTTCAATAAACATTAGGAAATAGTATTTAATATTTATTTAGTAAATAAAATAAATATTAGGAAATTTGAATAGCCACATGGAAAACAATGAATGAAACCTTGATCTCATAACATATACAAAAGTCAAATAAATGAAAATTTTATTTATATTTTAATAATTTAATTTTAATAATTAAATTTTAATTATAAAACCAAAGCTATGATATAACTTGAAGACAACAGGGGAGGGGGGAAGCTTGGTGGCACTGATCCAAACTTTAACTATTTGGAGGTGATCCCAATTCATAGACAGCAAAAAATGAAAAACAAATAAGAGTACCTAAAACCAAAACACTTCAACCCAGCACAGGAAATAACCAGTAAAGTGGAGATGAAGCCTACAGAATAGAAAAAGACATTAAAACTATACATGGATTAATAGCCAAGATGTATAGCAACTCAGGGTCACATCCTGGATGGCAAGTGGGCAAATATCCCTATTGTTTTATAAAATGTGTTATGGATCTAAATACACATTTCTCCAGAGAAGACCAATTGCCAATAGATATGTGGGGAGAAAAAGATGCTTCACCATCAATAAGAATGAGGGTAAATGAAAACCAAAACCACAATAATGCATAGTCCAGCAAGAGTGACTATTAACAAAAAGTTAAAAGATAGCTGATGTCAACCAGGATTCAAAGAAAAGGGAACACATGTGTGTTCTTGACAGTAATGTAAATCAGTATGATAATGATGGAAATTTCACAAAAGATTAAAATTAGAACTACTATTATCTACATATATACATATCAAATGAAATTAATATGTTAGCAATATCTTGTCTCCAATATTCATTATAGAATTATTCACCACATGCAAGGTATAGGATCAATCTATGTGCCCATTAAAGAATGAATGGACAAAGAAAACATGGTATATCTATGTAAAGAGATTGTCTTAGTCAGAGTAACTATTGCTGTGATGAAACACCATGACCAAAGCAACTTGGAGAGGAAAGGGTTTACTTGACTTATACTTCCACATCACTGTTCATCACTGGAGAAAGTCAGGAAAGGAACTCAAGCAGAGCTGGAACCTGGAGACAGGAGCTGATGCAGAGGTTGTGGAGGGATGCTGCTCACTGGAGTGCTACTCATAGCTTGTTCAGCCTGCTTTCTTATAGAACCCAGAACCACCAGCCCAGGAATGACTCCACCTACAATCAGCTGGGCTCTCCCTCATCAATCATTAGTTAAGAAAATGCCCATACATGCCTGCCTACAGCCCACTCTTATGGAGGTATTTTCTTAATTGAGGATCCCTCCTCATGGATGACTCTCACTCCTGTCAAGTTGACATAAAACTAGCCAGCACAGAAGAATAGAGTGGAATGCTAAGCCTTTAAAAATAATAAACCATATCATTTTCAGCAACATCGATCAACCCAGAGGACAGACTTTTGTGAAATACAGTAGGTAGAGAAAGGCAAATACTGTGTTATTTCATTCATGTGTGACATTTTTTTTAAAGACATCTCAGAGAGAGAATAATGGTGGTTAGCAGAGGATGAGGTGACCTAGGATGTGGAATCTGAGAAGATATTGGGCAGAGTATAGAAATCACAGACAGAAAGGAGAAGTCCAAGATATCTATTGTACATCATGGTTAACGTAGTTGATGATGACATAGCCTTGAAGAATGCTAAGACAGTGACTTAGGGTTCTCACCAACAAAATAATGACTATATGGTGTAATGCTTATGGCAACTGGCTAAATTTAGCCATCTGCAGTAACAGAACAACATGAGCAGGGTAAATGCATGAAGCTCTGTCTGTCAAAAGAAACAATTCAATTTATTCTTAGAAACTATGGTGTGTTATTAGTCAAAATGTTTATAATATTATTGATTAATGTTCATGAGGTTGTAAATGTATTTCCACAGTACTAAAACTTTTTTTAGCCTTTTGCCTTTTGAGATGGGGTTTCTCTATGTAGTCCTGGCTATCCTGGAACTCACTCTGTAGACTAGGATGGCCTCGAACTCACAGAGACCCAACTGCCTCTGCATCCAAGTGCTGGGATGAAAGGCATGTACAGCTACCACCAGGCAGTACTATTGCTTTTATTTCATGTTTAATTAAAAAAAAAAGCCCAGCTTGTTGTTGTATGATTGATTCATAATAAATATCATGTATTTAGAAAGCATCATGTGATTAGTTTCTACATACATTTATGCCTGCAACACCATCACCACAACCCGTTATTTCCAAATTTTCACTTTCTGGGCTCTCAAGCTCTCCACCATCCTTGCCACACCCTTTCTAGGAAATTCCCTCGTATAGACCACTTTCACTGTCTAAAAATTTCTCTAAGAAAAATTACTCAGAATGTCCTAATTTTCACTCCTTTTTTTTTTATTCCACTCAACAAAATTGCTTATTCACTTTCTCGCTGCCTGCCATGTCACTGCAAGAGGTTTGTACTTTTTTATGCTCCATTCAAAAACTGTGGTATTAATAGAAACTATTAAATCATTTCTGGGTTTTTTTTTTGTTATTGCAAGCACAACTGCTGTAACATTTGTATAAAAAAAAATTTCCAAAACTTGGAACTAAAGATGGCTGCATATCCTTTTTGGCAACAGAGTGGCTGTGGCTGATGGCCCTGGTTCCAAACACAAGGAAGAAACTTCTCAGGAGTTACTTTAGCTCAGAAAGGAAAACAGAATCAGAGAAGAGGCACATTCAGGCTCCAGAGCAACTGCTGCCGGCACTGTTTATACAACTAGCCAGCCCATTGCCCAATTACTCTCTTCTGTCTAAGCTGGTTCCTTCTGGCCTTACTCATTTGAGACCAAAACAGTCTGAACGATCATCACCACCACACCGGACACCTTAAGTCACAATCGAAACTTCTTTGAAGGAATGGTTTTGGGATCTGTTGTGTATGTCCTTATCATCCCCATGCAAAGTAGCACTAAGCATATGCTATTGTTTTGAAGAAGCCTATTGTTCACTGAAGAAAAAAACAATAATCATTTGAGGCTACAGAGCAACCTCCACACACTTGGAGAACACAGCGTACTTTGATCAGGATTAAAATGATGTGCTCTTCAATTCACTCTGATGAAGCGCACTTAGGCACAGTCTTGGCTGTAGTTGAGTACTGTACTTTAACACATACAACCTAGAGTTTCAAACCATAGTTCTTAACATAGAAAGTACCCAAAATTTAATCATATTTATGATAACATTTTCCTCTCTGGCTAAACTGGTTAATATCAGGACATCTATATAAAGAATAGAGTTACTTAGGTTTTATTGAAAGACTTGAAAGATGTTGTAAATAATATAACCATTGCATGATTTCTTTACCTAAAAAATACACAGTCTGGTGAACTAATGGCTGAGTAATAGTCTCACAAGAGCAAATACTAAGTGGTCAGTGACTACTAGCCAAAAATCTCTACAGAGCCCATTTATGAACAAGATTAACTCCAAGTCATCAGTCTTAGCATTTGACCTTTATTCTTTCCTATTAAATGTCTATGTTCAGCACTTGGCTTCTTGTCTCATCATCAAAGCCATGATAACTTTTCTAAAAGGTAAATATTAATACCCTAGCCAAACACATGAGCTCTGCAGAATTCAGAGACATCAGAGTTAGTCAGGACTCATTTATAAATACTTCAACCTCAGAACACTTATGATCAAACAGGAGGCAAGTGAGCTAACAGAAAATAAAAACACAGTAGTATTGATGGAAAAGAAAACATGAGATTAAAGTGAAAGATTATACTGCACAGTGATGACATCTATTGGTTTTTGAGTATCTATTACCTAGCAAATGTTCTCAAAAGTTTTGCAACATGGATAGGTTTGTCATTGTTGAATAAAGAAAAAGAAACTTCAGACTTAATGAAGTTAAGTGATTTACAAGAATATTATGTAACTACTAAGTGTAAGACCAGGTTATAATTAAATGTAGATAAATATCCAACTTTTGGTCAGTTGTTTAGTTTTACTCCTTGACCTGGGAGCAAACTATACACATCCTTCTTACCTTCTACTATGTGTCCCTTAATGCTGATGTCCAGCTTCAGATATACCTAATTCAAAGACAATACTACTTTGGAATTTCAGATGTTTCCAGATGGGTAATCATATCTTCTACTCTGTCTACACAACTTCTCATCAACATAGAGAGAATTGGTTAAAGGAAAATAAGCTGAGGTTTAATCTTCATCTCACACCCGCCCTCACAAACATATAAAGTACATAGTCAGATTCATTGTATTTCTTGTATCAGGACAAACTTTTGTCAAGGAAGACCCTGGGAGCTAGAATAGCTCATTCAGCGGCAGTGACAGGTCTGTGACACAGTGAGTGGCTCCTAGAATCAGTTAACTGGTCCTTCAAAGTCAGAAGTCTAGCTCCAACAGAAGATGGCACTAGAGTTATCACTAGAGTTGCCATCCTTCACACGTGTTCATCCTAGGTGTCCATCATGGTAGTGCCTAAGACAATCCAAACAAAAAGTGTTAACAAATAGGTTGGAAACGAATGGAGGAAATAAAGATTTCTCCATACTTCTCCAGGTCTTGTATTGAGTTCAATTTCCCCAAAGAAATAGGTGGCTTACTTTAAGCATTTGACTGATTGCTGGGAGCTCTTTTTATTGTAGGAAATTTTATGGTGATAAGATCCCATTTGAGCTATTGTCTTAGTGTTCTATTGCTGTGAAGAGATGCCACAAGCATGGCAACTCTTATGAAGGAAAACATTTAATTGGGACTGGCTTACAGCTTCAGAGGTTTAGTTCATTGTCATCATGGTGGGGAGCATGGTGGTATGCAGGCAGACATGGCACTGGAGAAGTAGAAAGTTCTTCATTCAGATCTGCAGGCAACAGGAAGACAGAAACTCTGGGCTTGAAATGGGCTTTTGAAACCTCAAAACCCACCCCCAATGACACACTTCTTCCAACAAGGCCATACCTCCTAATCCTTCCAAGTAGTGCCACTTCTTATGAGGCGATTGGAGCCATTTTCATTCAAACCCCAATATACATATACAATGTACCATTTTTTATACTTGCTATGAAATCAGCACTTATGAATCCCTTGAAATTATACATTCACAATATTTTGCAATCATCAACTGCCTATTTCCAGAACTTCTTATCATCCCAAACTGAAACTGATTTCTGGGCTGTTTTAGGTATGGAATTGACTCCATGTCTGATATTTTTATATCTTGCTTTTGAGGAAACACTTGAACAGAGTGGTGAGATGAGTTACTGAAACCTGAGGGGACTCATTAGGAGATACATGGGCACCCATTACTTCCACTTCTAGACCTGAGGGAAAGATATTGCCAAAGCCTAAGAGTCAAAACATGCAAGGGACCCTGGAGATAGAATCTTTGATGGCAGAGGAATAGAGAGAGATGTATCCCAGACAGCAGTAAGGCAGGGAGATAGCGGGAAAGCATAATAGGCTAGCATTTTGAGTGAATATTCTGTCCTTCAAATCTGAAATGAAGATAGTAAGTAAAGGAGCTCATGTGCTGAGTGCACAGAGGCCAGGACTTCAAGAGTGTGGTGGGTTGAATGAGAATGGCTGTACAGGCTTATATTTTTGATGCTTGGTCACCAGGGAGTGGAACTGTTTGAAAGGATTACAAGGACTAGGAGGTGTGGTATTACACTGGCTGGCTTTGTGTCAACTTGATGGAAGCTTAAGTCATTAGAGTGTAGTGGGTAGCCATTACAGCTTTGATCTGTAAGTTCCAATCCCCATTGAGGCTTCGGTAACTGTCACTCCTACAAGGCAGGGCCAAGAGAGGACCCTGAAGACCCAAGATCCAGATGCGCTGGCTCTCTTGGTTCCTGGACACTGGATGCTGGAGGTAGACCAAGCAGAGTTCTCCAGAGAACACCGCAGGACTGTGCTACACCTTTCCCAGACCCTGTAAACTATCCCTTCACTTGTAAGTTACCCACAAAATAAACCTCCCTTTTAACTATGTGGAGTGGCCTTAATAATTTCACCAATATTAGAGAGTAAGGAGTTTCAGTTGAGGAAATGCCTCCATGAGTTCCAGCTTTAAGGCATTTTCTCAACTAGTGATCAATATGGCGGGGCCCAGCCCATTGTGGGAGGTGCCATCCCTGGGCTGGTAGTCCTGGGTTCTATAATAAAGCAGGCTGAGGAAGCCAGGGAAAGCAAACCAGTAAGCAGCTCCCCTCCATGGCTTCTGCCTCTGCTTCTGCCTCCAGGACCCTACCCTGTTTGAGTTACTGTACTGACTTCCTTCAATGATGGACTACAATGTAGAAGTATAAGCCATATAAACTATTTTCTCCCCAACTTGCTCTTTGGTCATGATGTTTTGTCACAGCAATAGAAACTCTAACTAAGACATGCCTTGTTGGAGGAAGTCTGTCACTGGGGGTGGACTATGAGGTTTCAAAAGCCCATTCCAAGCCTGGCAGATCAGGATGTAACTCTCAACTACTTCTCCAGCATCATGCCTGCCATGCTTCCCACCATGATGAAATGCCCTAAACCTCTGAAACTGCAAACAAGCCCCCAATTAAATGCTTTCTTTTATAAGAGTTGCCTTGATCACAGCATCTCTTCACAGCAATAGAACCGTGACTAAGACAGAGGCATAGGAAGGAAAGGCTCAGGGTGACTGGGCTGGAGAAGCAGAGCCTGAGGCAGAATGAGTTCAACATGGGTGTGTTTCCAGAGGAATTTGAGCCGTGTTTTATACTAAATGTAAAAGAATAAAAGATACTTCCATGAAATTATAAAATTACATATGCTATCCTCTCAGGTTGGATGCTCTTTTTTTTTTCTTGTTGTCTCCAGACAATCCTCTTGAAGAAATTTTGTACATGAAGATAATAAACACAGGACACGGCTAACCTTTGGCCAACAATAGGAAACATCATTCTTGTTCACCTTCATGACTCTCCTCTCTCTACAAAGCATTGCTTTCCAAGAAGAGGTAGATAAGAGTGCAGAAAGGGATTTTCATGAAGATAGATGTTTCTAGTTATAACAAATGGTTCAGGATTTGAAAACAAAATTGGTGGTTGGAAAAATGATACGAATCCAATGGTACTATACATCCTCACTATTGACTTCTTAAAAATCTCCTGGGAAACTGTGGATTGCAGTCCTTATTCCTCTAATAATGTATGATTTGTCCCTTTGTGTGACTCCATGTACCAGTCTGAGGAATGTCATTAATAGAGATTCTTCCAATGGGAAGGAAATAAATTAATATGAGAAAAACAAAACGAACAAAAACCCCTGCTTATCTTTCCATCTATTCCTGCTTTTAAGGATCTTTCATGTATCTAGGCCTTTTAAAGCAAGTTTTTGGTTGGTTGGTTGGTTGGTTGGTGTTTTTTGTTTTTGTTTTTTTTTGTTTTGTTTTGTTTTTTGTTTTTTGTTTTTTTGAGACAGGGTTTTTCTGTGTAGTTTTGATGCCTGTCCTGGATCTCGCTCTGTAGACCAAGCTGGCCTCGAA
>CABHPP010148600.1:0-15028 GCA_902168425.1 Peromyscus attwateri
GGTTCATGTGCACATGTGTGGATGTGTGTGCAGAAGCCCAAAGTTGACCTTGGATATCTATCTTCTGTCCATCCGTCCATCCATCCATCTATCCATCCATCCATTCATCCGTCTATCTATCTATCTATCTATCTATCTATCTATGTATCTATCTATTTATCTATTTTTTGTGACTGTGTTCCTCTGAATAGCCCTGGCAATCCTACAACTCATTCTGTAGACCAGGCTACCCTAGAACTAGGAGATCCACTTACCTCTGCCTCCCAAGTACTGGGATTAAAGGCATGCACCACTGCCCAGCTGGAAAATTCACTTTATTGTATTGAGGTTTCTATCTACACCAAAAATTCACCAATGGCAGCTAGTCTAACTGCTCACCTTACCCCTTGGATTGATTTCTCTCCTTCTGAGTGATAGGATTACAGATGGGCACTATGTCTACATGGCTTTTAGGAAGGTGCTGAAACACTGGGACTGTAAACCCTTTCTCTGCCGAGCCATCTCCCTAGCCCAAGACCCTTTCTTCTGGCTATTGACAATCCATATATTCCTAATGGGATTGTATCTAATAAAAGACCAAGACCATTGATGTGGTTTGAGTGAAAAAAATGTCACCAATAGGCTCATGGACTTGAACACTGGGTGCCCAGTTGGTGGCGCTGTTTGAGGGCTTGTGGAGCCTTTAGAAGGTGCAGCCTTGCTGGAGGAAGTACTCGCTTTGGGGGGTCTTGTTGTTTTGTAACCCCATCTTACCTGCTGTTAGTCATCTTCTTCCTGTGTGTGGTAAAGTTATAATCAGCTTCCCGCCCTTGCTGCCTGCACCATGCCTGCCTGGCCATTATGGAGTTTCCCTCTGTAATAGTAAACCAAAATTAAGTGTTTCTTCTATAGGTCACTTTTGCTCATGGTATTTTGTGGCAGTGTTGAAAAGTAACCTACACAACCATGTCACGTTTATTGTATGTTACTCAGAAGTGTTTATATTCAAAAGAACTACCGAAGTCCTTTTGCTGAGAAGCATCTTGCTACATGGATGACATTTGTACTCACTCACCTTGAATTTGAGAAAACAGCAAGTAAACCCCAAATATGTGTTTGTGAATGTATATTTCAGTTAAAGTTTTTCCCACACGTTTTTATTTTGTGTGTATGTGGGGGTAGCCGGGGTGGGGATGTTTGTCATGGCATGCATACATGTGGAAGTCAGAGAACTACTTTCTAGTAGTTCGACCATGTATCTCCCAGGCATTAAGCAGGTTTTCAGGCTTGGTGCCCAAGGCCTCTACTCTCTGAGACATAGGTCCTAATTATGGTCCTGCTACCAATTTTCTGGACAAATCTTTTACTACCTGTCAATAGAACAATGGGGACTATATGATTAAAAAATGCTTTTAGGCCAATTTCCCTAGGTTTATTGGAAGTGAGTGTTTGTAAGACCAGTGACAGGATTAACACTACCTGACATGTTTAGACCCTAAGTATATTTTCTAAAATTTAACATTCACAGAAATTCAGATAACCTGCCATTTTCTTTCCAGTAGATTCTGTGGGCTGAAGTACAGAGAATGCTTGTATTGATACATAAATATGTATCAATTGTAGATATGGTAGGGATGTTTCATTTGCTCTCTAGCCCAAAGGTCACTGCTATGGCTGGATGCTCGGAAGGCAGCAGGTGTGAAGCCAGAGACATTTATGAAACACTGAGACACTCTGTCACAGACATTATTCCTTAGTGAGACCACAGCTTTGGAGCACATTCTAGGCAGCTTGATGGGTAAAGTTATCAATGACCTCAGACTCATTTAGAAGTTTTCTCCAGGAGGGGTCTGGAAGTAAACTTCTCTTTGGTTGTCAGCCATGGTACATTCCTTTGCATATGCTGAAATGAGTCCTTGGAAATAAGTTTTGAGGGCAATCTCTGCATTCTTCTAAAAGCAAAGGTTTATATTCCATAGAAGAATTTGGCATGTTTCTCTTACCAAAAAGGTATGAGTGGAAAAAAATTTTGAGTTACTGGTTTGCTTTTCCTGCATTCCCTGGTGAAATAGTCGAGGGGGAATATTAATTTTTCTTTGTGAAATAGGGGGTGTAACAGATTAGAAATTGTAACGATGAACTTACTTATATATTCACAAACCCTCAAGGCCTTTTTAAGAAATGGTGTTGACAGAACATCGCCAGTGTTGATCTAGCACTGTGACAGTGTCCAGCACCCCAGTGACCAACTTGGTCTTTTATTTTCCCTGACCACAGGCCTCCTTTGCAACCCCCTGGAGAATTCCAAGTGTTTATGTGAAAAGGGGGAACAATAACCCTATACTTTGCTTCCTACTCCCCAGCCTCCCAGTCCTTCTTGCCTATGACAAAAGGCTGAGCCTGTCCCTGTGTCTTTTCACAGACTAGTCCCACAGGCACATTAAAACAACCAACCAACCAATAAACAAAAAAACCCAAATCCTTCTATTTTGTTTTCAAAATAGTCTCAAGACCAGAAAAACCAGTGCCAAGTCTCTATTAAGCTATCACACTGTTGATTTTCAAGGAATATTTCAGAAGCAGAAATCGGCAGATGATGATGGTCCATCAAAGTGCACAATCAAGTCACTGTGACGTTGTGCGGTTTCAGGGAGATGTGATATGGATGCGAATACTGCAAAGCATGACTCAGAGCGAGCAAGCAGGGAACTGGCCTTTCGCTCTAGGAAAGCTGTGACCAGAACCCCACAGTGGGTCACCAGAGAAAGATAATACTCGTCTCCACTTGTCGTCATGAAAAAAAAAACACATCCACAGTATCATGAAGTTTATCAAGAGTGACTTCACCTCAGCACAGTTTTCTACTTGGTGCTAAAAATCCCTGTTTATATAAGGTGCCCTTTTACATGATGATCTGCCTTCAGGGAGTATCTTAAGGCTAAGGATTTATCTCTAGATTCTTGAGGAGTTTCACATTCCTATTCGGGGACACCCAATAAATGACCACTTTCAGTTTCATTGTAATGTGTATTGCAAACTATATCACAACATACAAGGATCAATTCTTATTATTAACAACTTACAACTATATTCTCACCTGTTGCCTTCATGATCGAGGAGCTCAGTTCTGATACAGTAGAGGGGGTGACCAGATTACTACTATGTTGTTGTTTTTTTTTTAAATAGACTAAGGTGAGATTCTTTGTGCATTGAAACTGTGACTCCTACAGCATTCACAGGACACTGACCAAAGTGTGTTATGAAATGTGCAGCATACACTTCCAGAAGAAATTTCCAGGGAGCACTAAAATTTTGCCTCCAAGAACAGTAGCAGGAACCAAATGTCAGAGAGGTCTTGGCACACACTGTCTTTTCAGTAACCATTAGTCACCCTCTGACACCTCGAGGGAGACTGCTGGACCAGCACCACAGAGACCAAGATGCCTGCTTCATTGCTCATTTGATCTCTGCCCTTGTGTTTAGAACCAAAACTGCCAGCCTCATACCAATAAACCACATAAACTGATTTCACTGTATCCAAGGCCAGGATGACTGGTCCACATTCCATCACCAAGACGGATCTGTGCCCAGCTGCCACCCAAGATTTTGCTGGGCTTTGTTGTTGTTAGAAAGCTAGACACATTGCAGATGGCTTGAACAATGTTGTCCAATTAAGCATGCACTTAATTTTGAATAATACTCTGAAGTTTAATTTTTTTTTTAAACAACAAGAGATAGTGTTTGCATTGCCTGGTAACATGGGTCTCCGTTATGTAAGTACCTCCTAGAAAATTTAGCTGATGGGTGGAGTCTAGATGAATTCACAGGGTATCACATTCTTGGTGGCAGGTCACCATCAGTGTTTAATGTTAACATG
This sequence comes from Peromyscus attwateri, assembly GCA_902168425.1. Classification (NCBI taxonomy): domain Eukaryota; kingdom Metazoa; phylum Chordata; class Mammalia; order Rodentia; family Cricetidae; genus Peromyscus; species Peromyscus attwateri. Next base: position 3,857 of record CABHPP010148600.1, read on the forward strand.
TAAGCTTAGGAGATCACCATGCAGTAGAAACAGCAGGCATCTGTTAATCAAACTCTGCACATTAAGTAAAGGAAGGAAAGCTTGTAGGCAGTTGGCAGATGAGAGCTCTTTAGACGGCTCATTCCTTTCCAACTTATTCCACAGGGGAAATGATACTCTTCAGAAATCTTGTTCCCCCCTAATCCTCACCAAATAGCATTTTGAAAGCCATAAATATTTACTCATAACCATGGATACATTCTTAGACCAACATTCCATAAATACAAGGATAATTCATTTTCTACACTAGCATGGACACCTAGTTTCTGAGTTACCGTGAGAACTTTAACACCAGAAATTTCTGAGTGCTCTACATGGAGATGTAGGGAAGAAATAGGATGTCTAGAAATTGAAATAATTCCAGTGCCCAAAAAGTTTTTGAGTTTTCTGGATTATAGCAACTCTTTTGGTAATTAGATTTTGAAATGGAAAATACAATAACCCAAAGACAAATGCCTCGCTCTCGGTTTGTTATAATATAATTCAATATATCATACCCATTGTTAGAGACACAAAACTTAGTATGAAGCTTCCCAAAGTCAAAGCACAAAAACAACACAGTTTTTATGTGTGCCCAAGGTATGCAGAAATTAATTTTATGAATTTGTCAGAATTTATCTCCCACACTGAATTAGGAAAGTAATTCCATACATAGGTATTTTTAAAATTATGGTGGTAATATGACGTCACTAGGAAATAAAATGCTGAGTCATTTCAGATGGTTGCTTTTTTATTCTCTACCTATCTGATGCTATCCTAATAAAATCTTTAGGGCTTTCCTAAAATAAAATAGAATTCTCTTAAGTAACTTGACTTACGCTAGACAATAATGTACAAGGTTAGTTTAATTCAGTAGCTCCAACAAATTGCTAAATCTTACTTCCCAACTTATGTTTTCTCAAAAATGCTCTTTTAATTTTTTCAGTGTTTTCAAGGTGTATGTTTACTTATATTGTCTGGAAAAGAAAATTGACTTAGATCAATAAAAATTTGAAGTGAATTTGGAGACTAGCAAGTGAAATATTTACCACCAACAACAAAATTCTGGTGGCAGAATTCTGGTTCCTTCAGTAAATGAAGACTTCTGTGGCTAGAGGGGAGGCTCAGCCGGTAAAATGCTTACTGTGGAAAAACAAGGACCTGAGTTTGATCCCAGTACCAGGGTAAACCTTGGATAGATGATGTGGATCTGGAACTCCAGCGCTAGGGAGGCAGAGACAGGCAGAACTCCTGAACTCAGTGGACAGTCAGTGGAGCTCGTCCATAAGCCAGGTTCAGTGGGAAACCTGTCTCAAGAAAGACAAGGAGCAACAGAGGGACACCCGGTGCTGACCTCGGGTCTCCACATATGCATGCACGCTCACATGCACACACACCTGTACTTCTTCTAATGGTATGCTTGCATTTCTGTGTCCGTTTGTCCTATCTTGTTCCTGAGTTGACAAACATTGTTATAAATTGGATGGGTGGAGGAAGAGGAAAAGAAAAGATGGAGGGCAAAAAGGGAAGAGGTGAGCCACCTCAGCTGTCTTTTGTTTATTTTGGGAAAACTCCAAACTGGCCTGAGTTATTGCAGTGCCTTTCTGACTATTACAAAATCTCTTCTCCAGACAACAGCCTTGGTGGGTTATCATTTAAAGACATGTACAACATCTTGTTACATCCCTTCTTGAATGTCTTTAACAGTTGGCTTCCTGTTGCACTTAGCATAGCATCCATACTTTACCATGACCTCTCAGCCATCTGTCCTGTTACTCAGCTCTCCCTCCTTGCTCTGCTCTGCCCTGCTTTTAAAACACACCTCACTCTTCCACTTCAGAGCCCGTGTACACTTTCCTTTTCTTTCCCTGGGGTGGTTTTTCTCTTCTTATTCTTATGACTGGATCCCCTGCTTTTAGTTCTCAGTTAAGCTGCCTTGCAGCTTCCTGGAGGAATTTATTTATAGGACTCCTCCTTAAGCCTAACACATGCATGCTCACAGCATTGGTCATTCATGCCTTTTAGCACATAGCAAGGGCACAAATGACTTTCATTATCACTTGAGATTTATCTATTCCTGGAAGCATCTAGAAAGCAAGGCCTTTTTTTTTTTTTTTTTTTTGCTTTGGGCCACATGGATCTTTTCATCAACTCTCAGAGTCTGTAATAGGGTCTGCAAAATGAACGTTTGCCAAATCCATGTGTGGAGGAAGTAAAGAACTTGTATTATACTGGGTTCCTGGATTTACATGTAAACTGTGCAGTGTATGGAAGTTCAGCTCATCTGGGCAAGCTTGCTTGATGACAGAGTTAGACTACAAAGACATATACCTCTAGCTCTAATGGACAAGCTGTTGAATGTCGTGGTGCAGTATCTGAAGTCTCTCAGTGGCTGGTAGATGGCTCCTGAAGGTGCGTGCCTGTTCAGGGCATGCTCTGCACCGTCTTTGGACTACCTGTGGAAGACGACCTGTGTCAGGACTGCGTTCCCTCACCAGCCTGGCAGCGTACCTTCTGCATGTTCACAGGGTGCTGATTTCATCAGCATTCGGTTCTTTTGGCACACAGCATGACTGCCCCATACCATCCATCTGGCTTCTAGGCTGACAGTTTTCCTTTCTTCCAGAGCTGAGTGAAGTGAGCCGGCACTTTCAGAAGGACGCTCTTCCCCACACTTCCCACAGTTCAGTGGGCAGTGAAAAGTCAGATAGCCCCCTCTTGTCAAACCACCCCACTTTCCTTAATTGTGCTTCGAGTCACAGTTTACTTTTCTACTTCACAGGGTGAGCCTCACGCCAGAGTTCCTTCTCTATGGTTTGGTATAACTGTGTCTTAAAGGAAAATCCCATGTGGGGCCTTTAAATGCACTTTGGGCTTGGGGGTAGTTCATTCTTTAGCTAAAATCTGGTGCTTACAGGACCTTGTTATAATCTTCACCCAATAAATGTCATTGTATGTAGCATATACATGATCACTTGTACTTTTATTACTCTGTACCTCTAAAATGGAGTGCAAATACATGAAGCCTACGGTTACTCTGATGCTTGAATTTATAGATTCTGGCAGACAGTTTTAGTTTCCTGAACTGGTTTACAGTAATTTAAAAGCCAGGAGCAGAGCATGAAGAAATTTTATGGTTCAGTGTCAGGTCATAGAATCTCTTTCTAATATAAGCACGCGTGCGCAGGCACACACACACATACACACACACACACACACACACACATACACACACACACACATACACACACACACACACACACAGGATAGTGCATTATGTTCTGGGTTATGTTATAAGGAACAAAAACAAATAATCACACAACCACTGCAATCAATTTAAGAAAAAGAACTCAATGGTCACCACTGGCAAACCCTTTATGAGACTCTTGCTCATCTGTGATCGTCTGCATTGGGACCATGAGTGTGCAAAGTGACTTCAGAGATGACTTTGTTACATTCCATGCTGTTAGCACTGCTTAGCATGAGGTACACTCGCACATAATACCTTTTGGCTGATGTATTAAAGATATGCTTCTTTTTACTGTAGGTAGATAATTGTGTGTGTGAAATGTAGGTAGAAAGTACTAAGAAAGGTAAATAAATTATAGGTTCCTTTCCACAGAAAGCCAGTCATGCAGATATACTTGGCTATCACAGGGCAGAGTGTGGTCAGTCCCAGTGCAGGGATAAGATGATATTGACGTTTTTTTTCCTGTCACAGTAGGTCTGAAAAAGCATTTCTTCAGTCAGTATTCAAGCTTGGCCTTATGGGGCAAGTTAGATTTCAAAAAAAAAAAACAAAAAAACAAAAAACAAAAACAAAACAAAACAAAACAAAAACAAAAACAAAAAAAACCACATGGACTCTCTGTATCTGTGGACCAGCCTGAGCCAAGATGGGATGGGGAGAAAGTAAGGATCAGAACTATCAAACTGTGTCCTGTGAGTGTTCATGCCTCAAGCTGCTGGTCCAGTGTGTCGGCGTTAACCTGCCTTATTCATCACTGTTGGTTTGGCTGGTACCCAGAGGCAGTTTCCATGGAGCACGAGTCCATACTGTATCCATCCAAATGCTCAAGGGCATTTATCATCTAAGTGTTCATGGGTACTATCCACTCTGTGCTTTGATAATGGGAGCAAACCCACGTTCTTAAACTGAAAGATCATTTATAAAATATGTGCCATTGTTTCTGAAACATTCACACAAAAGACAGTTAATCCATCTGAACCCCACTTACTGTATTGGGGTGTGCAGTTTTAATGCACAGTCTTTGCTCACTATGTGACACAAACATTTAAATAACTTTCTCCACATTCACTTGACCGGTCATTTTGGATTTATACACAATTGAGAACTTGCTCATCTTCTCAGTTCCCATATAGACATCACCATGTAGATGCTCAAATATATCATATTTCTATGTAATCGTGTTTGCTAAATTGAGAAAATTAGAATTGAACAAGAAAGCAGATCCAAAGTCAGTCATATGGATGACCAAAATATTTCTGGGTGCACATCATGATCTAATTTCAGGTAATATCTAAGAGAGAAAAGGTTCACAGTTAATATGAAAAGGAAGTGAATGAGTTAAAGGTCTTGGTTTTGGTATTAATAAGAAAAAGTAAGGACACCAGGTCATAAATTAAGGCTGTATGTGTTTTCTCTGGTGAAAGCTGGTTCTTTGTGTATTTCCACAATGCTTTTGCTAAGCACCTGTGAATTTACTATTTCTTTGTATTTCTTAATCACTGAATAGCTATTTTGTTAGAGAAAGACTGAGTTGAATAGTTTCATGATGCTGGATGACTTCGTATTTATGTTTCAATAACAGTGATTTCGTTTCTTCAGCTTTTACGATAGCTCAACATTCTTTTGGTTGTAACTATAAAAATACAACTAACATAAATGTTTACATCTCTGATATGAAGAAAGTGAATCGTTGTGTAGGGATTCTCCATGACTCAAGCAGAAGCCAAAATGTTTTTACATTGAGTCAATTTAATTCCACTTAGTTAAAAATCTCTTTATTTCATCATGAAGAATGGCACAGAGAGGCTTAGGTATGTCAGCATGATGATTATTCAAAATCTGTCATTTTTGATGCTGGAGAGATGGCTCCAAGGTTAAGAACATATATGGCTTTTGCAGAAGACCTCAGTTCAGTTTCCAGAACCTAGGCTAGGCTGCTCACTACTACCTATAATTGCAGCTCCAGGGATCTGTCACCCTCCTTTGGCATCCATGGACACCAGCAATTATGCACATGATTAAAAATAGTCCACTCCTTTGCATCAATGAATCTCAAAGTTACAAAGTTGGCCTCTTTTCTGCATTGGACTAATTCACGTCTTTCAACTTCCCATTCTTTACTCTGTAAAGCTGAAGATCTAACATGGTGGAGTGAGAGTTTACCCAGTTCCATCGTTTAGAAAACCACAGGTGTATTTCTACTCTCATCATTAACATGAAATTATGAATCTCCATGTTGAAATGTAAACTAAAGGGCAACAACGGTGGCTGCTCTTTGTTTTGAATAACCATAAACCACATATGAGGGGATAGGATCACTTTCCTTAAAACACAGATATGTAGAAAAACAAGTGAAGAGAATGAACTGGGAACAAATCCCGTTTATTCTTTCACCAGGACCAAAGTATCCCCATATAATGTCATGGACAGTTTATTAGCAGCATGAAAGACAGAGGCTGAACATAGTATAGCAGCAAAATGTGTATCTATATATTCACAATTAAAGTGTGTGTCTGTGTATATGTGTGTGTCCATGTATGTTTATGTGTGTGTCTGTGTATGTGTGTGTGTGTGTCTGTATGTGGTGTCTGTGTATGTCTGTATCTATGTGTTCTCTCTCTCTCTCTCTCTCTCTCTCTCTCTCTCTCTCTCTCTGTGTGTGTGTGTGTGTGTGTGTGTGTGTGTGTGTTTTACCTGGAATCCTGTTTTAACCACTTCTCTACTCTGAGACTTTGGGGTGGTCTCGTGAGTTCTCCAAGCCAGGTTTACAAAACCTTTCCTTGATTGTGTCCTTTTCTTCCACAGCTTAACCAGCTGGAAAAGGCCATGGAAGCAGCCCACACGTTCTTCATGGCCAACCCTGAGCACATGGAAATGCAGCAGAGCATAGAAGACTACAGAGTGACAGCGGGGGTGGAAGCCTTCCAGCTGGTAGATCGAGAAGCTAGGCCACATCTGGTGAGTTCTGGGGACCGCTGTCCTGGCCACAGGAAGCTAACTGTACCTGCTTCATGGGTTCCAAGATGAATCATATAATGGTTCAATCTCAGTGTGCACTACCATTCATACGTTTGAAACTCTCAGATGAAATATTGTAACCAGAGGTGAAACTATATTTGATTTTCTATATTAAAAATTTCAATAATTAAAAATGAATTTCAGAGAAATGAAAATTCTCTTAGAAAAATCAGTTTATGGTGAAGCCTAAACTCCATGAAGTTATCTGTCTCCTCCATGAAGCCTCGGCTCTTACAGGTGCTTTTTCGTACCATATTTTTTAGTTAATAACTTATTTTTTGACAGTTTACCCAATGTAAATCATGCATACTGACCACTTTCACCCCAGACTTTTACCTTCTCCCTCCTACCCTTATGCACCCTCTCTTCCTACAAATCTCTTTCTCACATTCATATTCATGTCTATTTGTTTGTGAGTTTGACTGTGCCAGTCTGTGTGACCAGGGTTTGCAACTTTCTGTTGGAGACGGCTTGGCCCAGCAGTGGGTGTGCAACCAAAGATGATGGTTCCCCCATTCCAGAACCTGTCAGTACTCAGGACTTCATGCCTGGGTCACATGACAGTTTTATTTCTAGTTTTTAAAATAATCCTCCAGCCTGATTTCCAGAGTGCTATAGTAGTTTACACTCCCACCCACCATGTGTAAGGGCTCCCCTGCCCCACGCTCACTGCAGCATTTGTTGTCGTTGATATTCTTAATGATAGCCGTACTGACTGGGGTAAGATGATGGAACCTTAAAGTAGTTTTATTATGAATTTTCCTGATTTCTAAGGATGTTGACCATGTTTATAAATGGCCCCTAACATTTCTTATCCTGTTTAGCACTGTAGTTTATTTTTAATGCAATGTTTTTATGACTTCTTTGAGAATGCCATACATGCACACAATGATTTTGAATCATACTCACCCCTACGTCTCCCTTCCAACTCTTCTTGGATCTCCCCACCTCCCTCTCCCCTCCATCATGTCCTCTTTTTTTTTAAAAAAAAAAAAAACCACTAAGACCAATTAGTGCCACCCATATATGCATGGGTATGAGGTATGCACTAAGCACCTACCTACAAGTGACCATATCTCTAAAGAAAACTTACTCTCCCTCCCCTAGTGGCAATCAACACTCTTAGTGTTGACTCCTCAGCCAGGGGTTGGGGCACAAGTGTTCCTCCCCAGTTCATGGTAGAATGTTCAGTGACTTGATCTTGCAAAGGTCTTGTGCAGTCATTCACGGATGCTATGAGTTCATGAGTGCATGTCCTATCATGTCCATGAGACACAGCTTCACCCCAGTCCTTCATGATGTCTGTCTCTCGCGATCTTTCCGCCCCCTATTCCTTGATGTTTCTTGAGCCCGGCAGGAAAGAGATATGGTATAAACGACCAACATGTTATTAAATGGTGTATTGTTTATTCTCAGTGAGTTTCTGTGCCTTGGCTAGTTGTTCTTGCTGTTGATATCTAACATTATTCCCTGGTGGTCAGACAGAATTCAGGATGTTATTTCAATTTTCCTGTATTTGTTGAGGCTTTTCTTTGTATCCTAATATATGTCCTATTTTGGAAAAAGTCCTCCGAGTTGCTGAAAAGAATATGTATTCTTTAGTGCTTGGATGGAATGTTCTGTAGATGTCTGTTAGTTGATACCATGTCTTGCTATGTTGCTGTGGCTGGCTCAGTAATCCTTCTGCCTCAGCCATTTTAGTATCTAGGACTATAGATGCCAACTGCCATTCCTGACATTTAACACACGTATTTTTCACCTAGAAGTGAAGCCAGTGTGAATTTTTTTTTTTTTTTGGTTTTTCGAGACAGGGTTTCTCTGTGTAGCTTTGTGCCTTTCCTGGAACTCGCTTGGGAGACCAGGCTGGCCTCGAACTCACAGAGATCCGCCTGCCTCTGCCTCCCGAGTGCTGAGATTAAAGGCGTGCGCCACCACCGCCCGGCAGCCAGTGTGAATTGTTAATGGCTACACTATTTGTCTTCCGACTTCCAATGTGCAGGATTTTCCCTTGTACCTGGAGTGTTCAATTTGGAGTTTGAAAAACCCACAGTATTCTTCTTACGATAAAATATTATTTGAAATCACGTATGGAAAGGTCTTTTTGCCCCCAATTTTTTTTGACCTTACCATTCTCAATGTGTGAACTCCAAAATATATTTGAGAAGGAAGATTTAATGGACCATGGCTTGGAAGTGATGATACACTTCTAACCATATTTACTATCCCACTGCTGTTCCACACCATCCCTACAGCAGAGAGATTATAAACTATCCCTGAGTGTATGCGCAGAAAGTAGATTGATTGACACTGCCGTAGTCCTTGACATTTATCTAAACCCGTGGCAGTCACAGTGGACTGACCAGTGAAACCCATCATTACTTTCTGCAGCACAAGATTCTGCTCTCACCTTCCTAAATGGTCCTGCGTCTGTGTGCATCCCACTCTTGGCAAACAAGATCATGTCTGTGTCCTTGCAGGAGAGCTATCACACAGGCGTTAAACATTACGAGGCCGATGACTTTGAAGCCGCAATCAAGTACTTTGAACAAGCGTTAAGAGAATATTTCAATGAAGATATGGAGTGCCGGGCTCTATGTGAGGGGCCTCAGAGATTTGAGGAATATGAGTACTTAGTGTATAAAGGCGGTCTTTATGAGGCAATTGCAGGTAAAGCTTGGCTTTGTTCTTTGTTTGCTTTCTCTAATACACTGTGGATAGTATGTAAAAATATTCTGACAATATACTGCATAGTAGTGAACAGTGCAAAATGTTAAAGATTCTCACATGTCTATTCCATCCTGTCCTTGGCTGCTAATTTTTATGGTTAAAGTTTTGAGTTTTTCTTCCCAATTTCTTCTGGTGTATTGCTCATAATTGCATATTTATTTATTTATTTCATCAGTATAAAAGTAGGAAAGTACTGTGAGTATTTCTTTTCAACATATTTTTTTTATTTTATTTTATGCATAGCGACAAAATGAGGACTTCTCAGGTAAGTGAATGTGGACTCACTTTGTTGTATGTAGTGGCTAGATGATAGCGATGATATGGGACCATCCTCGTTTTAAATATTAGTCCTTACTGATGACTACTGAAATGGTTGCAGTTTTTAAGTATTGTCAGTAATATAGCAATGAACCCTTTGATACAGTCTTGTTCAATTCATTGGCAGATTACAATTGATAACTCTTTTAAAAATAATAGGCAATGTGTGATAGTCAAGAGTTGCTGATTCTGGGTAATTAATCTTTTATTGGAAGAAATGAATTCTCTGTCTATACCATATTTGAAAATAAACAATTTGTATTAACAATATAAGTATAAAAATACAACTGTCAGGAGAAACTTTTAAGAGTGCGTTTATACAGTACAGGAGAGGTGGAATGCTTTCATACAGAACAAAAGGCAAGAGAAAGTGGAAACCATAGTCTACATAAAATACCTATAGAATTAAATTGATTACAAAGACAAGTGGACAATATCTCAAATAACTTATAGACAAAATTTTAATACTTTTCACAGTAAAGGGAGGTTATAAATTATTATTAGTAATTAATCTATCAATTATTATTAGTAGTAATTACCAATGCTTGTCTCGCAACTATAACATAAAAATATACCCATCCTCTTATTTTTCCTTTTTTGTATGTAATACTGAGGATTGAACCCACGGTATCATGCATGCTAGGCAAACACTGTGTTGCTGTGCTATAACTCTGTCCATCATTTTACTTTTTATCATGGGATCCTAATCTCGCTAAGTTGCCCAGGCTAGCCTGGAACTCACCCTAACTCTAGTAGGCATTGACTCTGTAATCCTCCTGCCTCAGCTGCCCATGTAGCTGAGATTATAGGCTTGTGACACTAGGCCACAGCCCTTTTGTGCTTACATCTCCAGTCAGTGAAATCGAAAGTTGGAGGCCCCAGGGCCATGGGAATTGTAGAGGAGCCAACCTCTGTGGGAAGTAGAGACTCCTGGAGGGACCTTATTGGACCTTGACTTATGGCTCTGGCTGTGTCCTCATCATTTGGCTCAGTTGGCCAGAGCAGTACAGGCAAGCATACAGGTACAATAGCACACTGTGCTGTGACTGTGTTCTAGGGGCTAGCACAGGGAAGTCTTGAGGAGGCCCTGGTATAGATAAAACACTGTGCATAGGGTGGATTTTCTCTGAATATCATGGTCTGAGGATGTGTGGCTCTTCTCCAGCTGGTACCACACAAGTATCAGATGCTCCTTGCTGGGGTGGGGGTACTGTCGTTTATGCTGGCGCACTGCTCCTTGTGGCTGGTCACCGCCCGCGGCGGCCATGCCGGTGGAAGAGCGTACTGATTGAAAGAATCACAGCCATGTGAGAGAGAGAGAGAAGGGGGGAGGGAGAGAGGGGGACCAACAGGAGGAAGTAGTGAAAAGGAGAGGAGACAGAGAGCCCACCCACTTTTTAGCCTGGGATGCTGTCGAAGGCTGATGACGTAACTAAGGACCGAATCCTTACATCCCAGACTTTCCCTTATTATAAAAAAAGCAGGTAGATGGGAATGGGGGTGTCGTTCCTCACAAAAACTGCTTCCAGCTGACTTTTGGACGTTGGTTGGCTCTGGGGGGAATGGAGAAGGGGAGTTTTCTGAGGTAGACAGGCGTCGTGGGATGCTGTCTGTCATCTGTTTGCTCTGGAGACGTAATTAAAGACCGAATCCTTACAGGTACAATTCTAGTCTTGTATTTTGGTTTTGATATTCTGTTTTTAATTTAAATTTTTGAGAGTTCCATGTATCTATACAGTGAATTTTCGTCATTTTCATCTCCCATCTCCCCCTATCATTCTACTTCCTTCTCCAACTGAAGCCCTTCTTCTCAACAGGTCCCCTTCTATTTTCTCTCTCTC
>CABHPP010148600.1:15128-53541 GCA_902168425.1 Peromyscus attwateri
TGTGTGTGTGTGTGTGTGTGTGTGTGTGTGTGTGTTTGTGTGTGTGTTCCAGTGAGTTTTATTAGAATTGCTTGCTTGCTGAAACATGGGTGGGATATTAATTACTTGACAAAGACAGCTTTCTAGTGGCTCCATTAAGATAGTCAACAAGCATAAACTGCCAGTGCCCTCATAGGTCCTTGATCATCCAACCTTGATGAAATTTTGATGAGCCCAGTGTTGGATATGTCTTGTGCAAATAAACACATCTATATTGAGTTCATAAGTATATTGGCTATGTCATGTCCAGAAAACATCTTTTCCCTCTACATCTGGCCTTCCTCTGTTTCTTGTATTCTTTCTGACATCCCCCACACCCTCCAGGATGTTTTCTGAGCCTTAGAAGGGTGACATAACTCTGTCATGCACAGACAAGCACTCCATCATCATGTATTATCTACATTTTAGCCACTCATGGTTTCCTTCATTAACCACCACCTCGGTGCACCGCAGTGTAGTAAGAAGCTTCTAAGAAGAGAACCGGGAGAGCACTAACCAATGGATATTAGCAGTATTTAGAGGGCCCTTTGACAAAACAAGTATTTTGCATAATGTAGTAGGTTTCACAGTAGGAAGTTCCCTACCTGGTCCTGTAGCCTCCCTAGCCAAGGGCTGTTTTTATTGTTCTGGATGGTATCACAGGGGCCTCAACAATGCTGACCTTTTGAGGAGATGTAGCTGTAAGTTTTTCTGTGTCCCACCTGGCCCCGTGGTCAGGACAAATCTCTCTCACCCAGCAGTCCTACAGCTGCTTGGACCCAAGTAAACACACAGAGGCTTATATTAATTAAAACTGCTCGGCCATTAGCTCAAGCTAACTATGGACTAGCTCTTATACTTAAACTCAGCCCATTTCTGTTAATCTATATGTCGTCACGTTTTCCATGGCTTTACCTGTGTGCCATTACATGTTGCTCCCTGGTCGGCAGGCTAGCATCTCCTGACTCAGCTTTCCACTTCCTAGAATTCTCCTTGTTTGCTTTTCCTGCCTATACTTCCTGCCTGGCTACTGGCTAATCAGCATTTTATTAAACCAGTATACAAAAGCATTATTCCACAGCAGGGAGACTTCTCACACAGATCTGCATCTCTGTTTACTGCTCAGCCACCTCACTGAAGAGATTCTGCTCCCTTTAGGTGAGGAATTTGTTAATTAGAACAATTAAGTGAGATGACTAGAAACAAACTAAGAATCAGACCCAGGGTTTTTGTTTGTTTGTTTGTTTTTTCTATAAGAGCCTGTACTTTTAAAGTCAACATAATGAAAAACCTAGTAAAGAGTAACTTATACAATAACAAATCTTTATCATATAGCTGTTGATGACATATTATATTCCAAGACGTACATAATGAGAAAGTGATGTTGAACTGAAATGTAAGTTACTAAAGTCAGTTTACCCTCCCAATTCTAACGTTTCCTTATCTCCTTCAAAAGCACTTATTTAGTAGCTCAAACCAAATCCTGGGAAGTTGCTTTTCTAACATCTGACATCTTCCTCAACTCCTAAGTCCAGCTTATTTGTTAGAAAACATGGACAGATGCTCCTTTTACATGATACTTAACACTGGGTCAACCTGCTGGCCATGAGGATTTTGCTTAAATCAAAACTGCATTTTAATTAAGCCCCTGTGACGACTTCCTTCCTGTTCTTGGTGTGCAGTTCAGACAGAGCTCTAATACAGAGCCTGAATTCTGTTCTAACAGGGCTACTGTACATAAACTCCCTTTCCTTGTGACTTTCATTCCACTTGGAATAAAGCCCAATAACCTTTAAGGACTTTCCCTATGTATATTCGCATTTTCTCTTCATTCCTGCCTTCTCAAGTTCTTTGAATTCTTTGGATGAGCCACTCCACTCTCTGTTCCCCTTGCAATTCCAGGGTGTTTCCTGGTATTACATGGCCAGTGTCCTATCTTGTTCAATCCTCATTCCTCAGGGATTGGCAAACCCCAAAGCTATCTAATAAATAATAGCTAATTGAATTTGTTGGTGAATGCAAGAATAAAGGATGTATAGATAAATGTGTTAGCAATGCCTTGTGCTTGTGATAATGTCAGTCATAAAGAATGGTGGATTATTTTAGAAGCTAATTAGAGAATAGCTACAAAGCGTAAACTAGAATCAATATATCTATTACACTCAAAATCACCACACTAAATTAGCCAACTATGAAGTGCTCTATTATCCAAAGTAAATTTAAGCTACCTAAAATCAATATACGTGTGTGAGTTATTTTGAGGATTTATTTCCAAAACTTTTGTTTCCTTGGACATCTGCCGTTTCAACTTCCTTGTATTTTTGTGATCATGGTTTATTTAAAAGTCAATTTTGTGTGTCTTTTACATATAATTACTGGATTTTTTTCCCTCAACACACAGTGTTTTGCAAGGAGAACAAGCTAGCCTTTTCTTTATTATTTATAGTAATATATAAAAATAAATATGTAACTACATATAAAGTGTTTATTTAATGGTTTACTGTGCTGTGATTTTATGGGATGATGTGCCCTTCCTCCAGCCCCACATCTGCCTCTGCACCTGTGCTCTGGTGTCCATGGAACAGATTAGGCAAATGATCTAGATCCTGCTGTGGCAACTGACCTCTCTGTGGGTTAGTATTTAGTGCTGGTCAAGTTACCATAATCCATGGGCTGCTGAGAAAGAACAGAGGTCTCTACATTCAGTTTCTTTGACTCTTAACTACCACAACCAGCAAAAACTGTGGAAAATACATCATAGTCTTTCTAGTGCCAGCCAAATACCCTCAATTATAGAAATACGGTAAGATTTCCTGGAAATCTGAAACATGCTCACTGTATTGTAGCAAAAAAACTAAAAGTATTCTTACCTCAACTAAAAGTTGCTCTGAACCTCAATCTTATTCAAAATGTGTATTGATTGCACAGTGACATCGAAAGGAAAAGAATACAGCAAATGAAATTCCTATGACGACGACTTTCACCCTGCACGTTCTTGTCCCAACCGAGTGCCCTCAGTTTGGAGTTAGGCTGGCATTCACAAAAGAGAATGCATTAGGAAAATTGTAACGCTTGAACTGTAGAGTTAGAAGAGACTTATTGTTGGTGGAAAATGGAAATGGCTGCTTCATGCAAATTTTCATGAGGTCACCTCTGGTTGTAAAGCCAGAAGGCCATCTTCATTCTTCCTATTTGCTATTTATACTCTGCTTACAAATATATTCTGTCCGAGTTTGAATTATCAGTGGGTACATTTTTCACTTTTTCCTCTTCTTGGCACTTGATATTAGAGCAGTGGTTCTCAATCTGTGAGTCATGACCCCTTTGGGTGTTGTTGTTCTCACAGGGGTCGCATATCAGATATCCTGCATATCAGGTATTTACATTATGATTCATATCAGTAGCAAATTTACAGTTATGAAGTAGCAATGAAAATAATTTTATGGTTGGGGGTCACCACAACATGAGGAACTGTATTATAGGGTCATAGTATTAGGAAGGCTGAGAACCACTGAACTAGAGGAAACAGATTTGAAGGTAAAGAGGACATCAGGTTATGGAGGAATAAACAGTTGGCTGTTTGTTGTCTCACTAATAAATGAAACACCACTAGTGTTTTATTCCTAACATTCAGATTGTGTATGTAGACCTCATTATTTTCTCCATATCTCCAACTGGAGATAAAAAGCTGTGGTTCGGATTCTGTTAGCTGTTCTGTGTGGGCTCAAGTTAGCCAGGTTATGGAAAATGTTTGCCTCCACCCTGCAAATACTCCTTTCCTTCCTGTGTCCTGACCTCATTCTGCAAAATTGCCCAGACCCAAGATGAACTCTGACTAAACAGAGACCCTCTTGAAAGAAGCTGTTGTGGCCAATTAAATTGTGCAGCCATGAAATCAAGTGATGTTCTCAACCGCCAGGGAGCCTGCTCAACCCAAGCATGAATGAACCGTTCTCTCCCTGGAAAAGATGGTCCCATCTTTGCTATAGAATTCAGAGTTAGGCAAAGAGGAAGAGAAGTTTGACTTGTGACATTAGCTGCTTATGTCTCTTCAGCTCACGCCTTGAAAAGAGAGAGTCTAGGGATGAGGGGCATGGAATGTCCTGTGCTTCAGCACCTTAGCTGTTGGTAATGAGAGCAGCAACCACCGAAGAGGGTGCAAGGAAGACAGGGTTTATTCGAATTATTTAGCTGCCGCTCTTTCTACCATTTTACTACTCTCCGTCAAAACAGTGCCCCATGTATTAGAATATGTATGGTCCAGTGAGAGCCTGGTCTGTAACTGGATAGGTTAGGCTCCTGAGCAACAGTTACCAAGAGTATTTTAATTCTTCCTTTAGAAAAAATTTGTCAGGAAAGGGAGTTTGAATCCTCTGTTTCTCCTGCTGAACTTTCTGCATGCATGGCTGTTGCCTTTTCTGAACGGCTTCTTAGCATCACTAGGATTTGAATGTCCTGTCTCAGTTCCAGGGCATCTGAGACCCTCTGCAGTACCCAAAAAGAAGTTCAACATGTCTGGTGAGAAAACCTCCATTCAGCTTTATTCACAGGACACATGACATACTGCTGAGGTTCTGGACCCAATGCTGTCCACTGATCACGGCTAAGATGATGTCACAAGTCACTGTCTGTCTGAAGTTTTCAGACGAGGAAATGATAATACAGAGTTCTCTCTCTCTCTCTCTCTCTCTCTCTCTCTCTCTCTCTCTCTTTCTCTCTCTCTCTCTGTTGTGTGGTAAAGCATGACCCGTAGAAGTGTTGCCCTGGCTAAGGTGTGGTCTCAGCAGCCAGAGGCCCCACATTGTCTCTCTTGTCTTCCAGATCACTACATGCAGGTATTGGTCTGTCAGCATGAGTGTGTGAGGGAACTTGCCACCCGCCCAGGCCGCCTCTCACCGATTGAGAATTTCCTTCCCTTGCATTACGACTACCTCCAGTTTGCCTACTACAGAGGTAAAGTATGGATCATCCATGAAGACCTTTGGGGGTTCTTCTTCCTCACTCTTGGCATCTGTTCACCACCCAGACCCCTGCTTTCTTTCATTTCATCACCAAAGTGATACAGCTTTCTGCACTTTCTTCTCCTTGACGTTCGGCCGCAGCTCAGAGCAAGGAAGGCAGGACACTAGGAGTGGATGAAGCCCAGGATTTACTGTGACGACATCCTGAAACTTACACTAGACTGGCCAGATTTCTTTTTCAACTTAAGCTGCTTTTCAACTCACTTTTAGTAGGGTTGAAAGAACCAGTGTTATTAAATCATCCCCCTCTTTCTGTATCAATAGCCCACTTTTGTGTCTTTCAACTGAGTGTTCTGTACTTCCAAAATCTCATATATAAGCAAATACAATTACAGAATTTTCCTTCTTCTTTTATGTGAAGACAGAATATTACTTATATTTTCTATATCTTTTTTTTTACTTAATACATGCCAGTTGACTTTTAGTGGATTAGACATAGGAAATTACCATATTTTAGGTCACAAATTCTAGTAATTTATTATTCAATTTTAATAGATGAATGCTTGTGCCTGCATTCCATTGTATTAGAATTTATTTTACGTGTCTTTTTATTGAGGGACAGTTGTGTTGTCTGCAGTCAACTTTCAAGCAGATGACATTTTATACATGTCTGTGCATATCTATATAATATTTCTAAGGATAAATATCTGGAAATTCATCTACTGGGTCAAAAAGTTTATTCATTTGTAGCTTTGATTCACATTGCCAAATGTTCCTCCATGTGGGTTGTATTTTCCAGGGTTCATCACCAGAATACATTATAGAATGTTTAGATATTCCATAATCCTTTAGGGAAAATTTAGTAATTCAAAATAGCTTTATTTTCTTATTTTTATTGAAGAGAAGATATTTAATACCCTCTCTTATACTTGGAGCCATCTCCAAGAATATATGTACACACAGAGAATGTATGTATATGTATATGTATATATGTATGTATATGTGTATATGTGTCTATGTATGTATGTGTGTGTGTTTATGAAGAGAGAGGGAGTGTCTTTTTTAGAGAAATCTAATTGTGTGACCCATTTGAGAAGGTGGCGCACAGCATTGCAACATTCTTCTCCTAAGAGTTGAAAAATTTTTTTGCAATAGCTAAATATTTCTAGAACAAAGAAATCATATTTGAAGCATTCTGGACTGCTCCTTGTAACAGCTGGATACTGTTAAGGATGCTCAAGTTACATGAGAAGGGGCTAGAAGAGACCATCTATGGTTCTGGGGAAGTTACCCCATAGAAGCAGCAATTTACAACATACGTTCCAGTGATAAGAAATAACACATTGGAATCTCTTCTACACTCATATTTTATTTATGAATGCTACACCATTATATTAGAAGGTCATGCTCAGAATATTTACTTAGACTAAACAGTACAAAAGTCACAGTTGATTCACATGATTTTGCTGCAATATTACAGGAATCAACAATAAGCGTTTTCAGATAGTTTGGAGTATTTCTGCAAATGCCCAGCACCAAAGGAAACAAAAGGTTATCCCATTTGAGCCAGAAATCACGTCTGTCCTTCTATGTAAATGCATCTGACCTTTTTGCTCAGCCTCAGTTTATCTCCCTTTTTTATGATGGTCAGTGCTGACATCAGTAGACACACTAAAGTCTTCCCCTGAAGTCCCCTGGGAAGATCTCGCTGACTCAAATGTGACAACGCCTTGTATTTCCAGTTGGTGAATATGTGAAAGCCTTGGAGTGTGCCAAAGCCTATCTGATGTTCCATCCAGATGACGAGGATGTCCTGGACAATGTAGACTACTATGAGAGCCTGCTAGATGACAGCGTGGACCCAGAATCCATTGAGGCCCGAGAGGTGAGACCAGAGTTCTGAGAGAAATCTCTTTAATCTGCAGTGTGTTTCAGGGAGAACTGATTAAAAAACCAACAAACAGACGAAGACAACAACAACAACAACAAAACACTGTACTTAAGGACACATAGAGACTTAGTGCCATTTCCAGATCTTAATTCTTTCCAGTTTGAACCTTGTCAGAAGCACATTTCTCATAGGTGCTAGCTTGTGAAATCCCATCACCAAGGGAGCTGCCTTTGCAACTCTGCTCTTTATGTTAGCTCATTGGTCGTTATAATGAGAAGTTCCACTTGAGCATCTAGCACATCCCTTAGCTGTTCTTTAAATACAAATTCTTCCTCTCTCTAGGATATGACAGCATTTGTCAACCGTCATAACCATGAATCTGAACTGATAAAGTCAGCTGCAGAGGGTCTGGGATTTTTGTATTCTGAACCGGTAAGGACAAAGTGGGAAAAGGGAATGTTATTAAAAATCTTCTTGGTGGATATTTAAGTAATAGTGCCCCACCCACATTAGTTGGAGATCCTAATAACCTCTCTAAATTAATAACGGATTAGGGGAAGTCTTTAGGTTATTCGTGTGGTGAACTTTAAAAGATTTTGATAGATTCCCATGGTGCTAAAGTTCAAAGTCAAAAGCAAATATTTTGTGCGTGATTCATTTGCCTCAGTATTGCCTTACTTCTCTAACGTTTCGATGTACAATTTTAATATATCTAAGGCATGCTGTTCTTTAAACAACATAACACACCTTCAGAAGGCACAGACTGACTCAGCCTTCATGTTGTGTTTTCCCTACTTCCCGAACTGTCCCCCCATCGTCTGTGAAGATCCACCCGTTACAAACCTCATCAGTGCTGTAGATAAATGCATGTCTTCGTTTATATTTCACAAGTCACTTGTGACCTTCACTACATACGTGGAATTAATATAGGATTAACTCCTTCGATGGAGTTATTTCTAATTTCTTTCAAACATTTTTATTGAACTATTATTACCTTCCAATAAATTCTAAGCGTGGGCTCACTCTGTATGAAAAATAATGAGGTTTGAAAGCTCTTGAAACTTAACTGCCCTCCTAAGACAATGTTTCAGATACTTTCATTGCTTCTTGTGATGTATGATATACCAGTCTACCAAACTGAGAGGGGAAAAGTGCCTGCACTACTCATATACATTAAGTGCCAAGTGCTGTATCGTTGCTATTCTATCTTTTATTCTTCTGATGGCCAGTTTATAGTATTTGTTCCTTTTCACACAGTACTATTTTTCCTCTTTGAATTATGTAGGTATAGGTTTTTTCCACTTATCTATTGATTACTGAATTTTCTCTGCAATATCCATGTTAATATATTGAGGAAATCCCTAATAGCAGCGTATTTTCCATTTTTCTTAGTTATGGATTATTGTCACAGGCACATTTCTAAAAATTAGGTTATTTTAAGATTACACTATATTTGTACCTGCTTAATATTTTGAAGAACTGTGTTTCCCCAAGAGGCACCAGCATATGACACCTACTTCATGGATCTGTACAGATAATCCAGCTTGATTTCTTTGTTCAAATTTTATTCATGAACCACAAAGCACTTGTGGAAAGATCTCTGAAGCCCTTTCTGAACCCAAATTTCAAGTCACTATTCAGAACAAAAGAACCAAGGCCTTCACTAATTCTGTTCTTTTTTAAAAATTCAATTGTTATCCATAGTGCCTTTGCCAAAATTGCATCAACCTTTTCTTCATCAATACACAGTGCAAATCTCTGAATATTTCAAGCCTTCTTAATATTTCATTAAGAGTGTTGTTATTTTTTATTCCCATAAATGGCGTTTTGGTAATACATTTATACCTTTTTCTCAACTGAAAACAGAATTACTGGATCAGTTACGGAGGACGGCAGGATGAGAACCGGTGAGTCCTCCATTTGGCAAATAAACTACAGTGAGACAAAGTGCTCTGAGGCGGGAGATTGTGCACGGAACTTAACTGCAGTGGATTAGAGAGAGTAATGTTATTACAGCCTCGGAGCTGCACACTAGGAACTGTGTCCGGGCCCCAGCTTTCCCACTCTCTGCTGTATGCTTTAGAGTAATTCTTTTTCTCCTTGTGTGTGGATACTTTTCTTTAAATGAAGGAGTTGGCCCGGGAGGTCTCCAAATGCTGACTTCCTGTGATTAACCATTGCACAAAGTTGGATGCTGTTTTTGTTAACAAATACATTTGCTTTTTAAAATGGCCTTTATCCTTTGAGAATTGCGTACAATGCATTTTGATCATATTCAAAATTTGCTTTCTGGTGGTAAATTTCCTTACTATATTCATTTGAAATCAAGATCAGAAAGTTTTCTGTATAGTGAACCATGTGTTATTACTGAACAAATCAAAAGTAAGAGAACCCATTTTTAATGTAATTGTAGTCAATTCACATGTTTTTAAATAACTCAAGTTTATCGAATGTGTGAGTTGCCTGTTTGTGATCACATAGTTCATTCAACCCGTTTTCCAATGGAGACGGGCCATGTCAATGGAAGGGACTTGCTTATGATTTTGCCACAATAGACTTGAAGATTCAGGTCGTAGAATTTTGGAATCAGTCAGCCCTTGGATGACACAAGATGACTGGGAGAGAATCAAGGACATATAGGAGTGTTTGGTTGTACCCAGTCTGGTCAGTTAAAAGGCTATCTGCTCTCACTTGTGTACTTGCAAAGCTTGACACAAACTGTGTCTTTCTCCTCAGAATAGTCAAGAACCAACTATTACATTAGGACATGGTTTGTCTCCACTCGAGCATTATTCAGTGATGCAGTCCATGTTCAAGACACAGTACAACATGGAGAATTATGAAGGTGCACACAATCATTTTTTCCTGTTGTTTGGGTCAATAGACTGATAATTAAGGGAGTGAAATTATAGCTGCAATTAAATTTAATAACAGCTGCAAAGATTTAGAGAGAAGCAGCATCCCAGGGAAGCTGAGAGACCCTCGCAAAAGCACGGGCATATCGTTTGATTTAGAAAGACAGGTGAATGGTATACAATTCAGAATCAAAGCCTGTGTAGATACAGTGCTCTTTGCCTTTGGACACCTTTATTTAATGGGAAATTTCAGTCTCAACTTTTTTGAATGGACAGGGTCCCTTCAGGAGTGAACGTGGAGGGAGCAGAAGTCCATGGATTGTCGTCATTGGGGAAGAAGTCACCGCCCAAGATAGGTCGAGACCTAAGAGAAGGTAAATACCTGCAAGGTTTTATTTCTATGAAGATAGAGGAAGAGGGTATGGCGGGAAATTCCTTAAGTTTTCTTTAATTCCTTTTCACAAGTGGTGTAGGATCTTGCCCTGAGACCACCACTCCCTTTAGTCCATTCAACATGAGGATTTTCTTGAATCTGTTTATCTCCTTGAACACCGGACTTAGCTCCATTTCACTTCCTGGTACCCCTTTTTCCCTCAGATTGTGCATTTTGAATTTTTCCTTGCATAGCTCGCTCCTTTTCATTTTAAACCTGTACAGGAGTGAACACTAACAACCACAAGACAGAGTCAATACTAGGCTGTTTTGATATTTCCTCTGCTAATGCAATTAATCCAAAACCCTTCACTTTAGCCTCAGGCACATTTTTTTGAATATATTATAAGAACAGTCTCTAGACCACATACTAAAATTCTTCTTCTCTGAAACCTTGAGCCAGGCCCCCACAGTTCAAATTCCCCTCAGCACCACAGTCTCACATGTTCCTACTAGGATGGTCCATTAACCCCCACTTAAAGCATTCAACTACTTTTCTAATCCACAGTCCCAAAGTTCATGTTCCTTCAAACAAAAGCATGGTCAGGCCTACCCCAGTCCCTGGTACCAACTTCTGTCTTAGTTCCAGTTTTATTGCTCTGAAGAGACACCATCATCATGGCAACTCTTATAAAGGAAAACATTTAATTGATGCTAACTTACAGTTCAGATATTTAGTCCATTATCATAATGGTGGGAAGTATGGTAGCATGCAGGCAGACATGATGCTGGAGAGGTAGCTGAGAGTTCTGTATCTCGATCCACAGGTAGCCGGAAGTAAGCTGATTTGAGCTTCTGAGATATCAATACCAATCCCTAGTGACACATTTCCTCTAACAAAGCCATACCTACTCCAACAAGATCACACCTCCTAATAGTGCCACTCCCTATGGACCAAACATTCAAACACATGAGTCTATGGGGGCCATACCTATTCAAACCTCCACAGAGATTGAGGTGGAAACCATTTTTTCTTTAAGATTAAGAATAAGTCTGCAATTATCTGAAATCAACACATAGACACAAGAATGCCTCAGATCTGTATATCATTGCAAAGTTGTTTCCAAATAATCCTCCCATCCTTTGAACTAGACAGGACTATGGGGCCCTCCCCATTCTCAGCTGAATACCTGAGGCTTAGAGAGATCACTAGACTTATTTCTGTTGCCCAGCCAGGTAGTGAGTGCTAGATAGTGTGGGATAAGACCACATATCCAAGGATCACGGAGAAGATGTAGGTCATGTGGGGTATTAGGTTAGTTCACCTAACATACTTAAATAATCAAGATTTGAGCAGGGCTTTGAGTAAAAATAGATTTTATTTTTATTTTTTAAACATGTATGATATGGTAGAAATTTAATACAGGGCCTTCTGCATGTTGGGCAAGCAGCCCAATACTGATCTACAACATCAGCTGGCTGTTTTTCATACATTTCAGTAGCCACCCCTTAAGCAACTCCATAGCTACTGGTAGCAGTTCAGCCACACTGGCCATAGCCAGGCGGGAATTCTGTTCCCTAGGGCACCAGCTCTATCGTGGCTGCTAAAGGGAACTTTACCTAGATCTCTATCCCTCTACAGAACTCAGGATTCAAAGGTTGAGGTGAAATTCTGTTCGCTCAGAGAGTTTGAATAGCAAGAAACCAACCTTTTCTCCTAGCTCACAGCTCCCCCAAAACAGCGCATCCTTCTGCTCAGCCCCCATTTAAGAACCCTAGTTACACGTGGTTCCTCCCTACCACTTCCTATCAGCTAGGTGTTGACTTAGCCTCCTGACCCCAGGTTAATTTTATTTAATCAAACAAATGTACCATGTCTTTAGATCATTAAACAAATATTCTGCAGAATAAACAAATGTAATAAATCTTAAATTAATATTCCATAACGTCAGCCCTAAAGATACTTCAGACTGATTTTATAGGAGCGTGCAGAGAGCCATTCCAATGGGTAAAACAATTGGAACAAAAGCATGGAGACACGAGAACAGAATGTTATATGTACGTAAGAACAGAATTAGTGGAACTGCAGAGTACTGCCAAAAGCAGTTTTCACATGGGGTCAAGCATTGTTATTATAATAATATACTATTAGCAAGAGTACTGTAGACAATATTTGTAGTACTTCTTAACAGCCATTATTGTTTACATATATAATTTTTAAGCAAATTTACCTAACCTTCATTTTAATAGTAGCAGTTTCTTGAGAGGGTATTCTTGAGGATATAGTTACTTCTTCAAAGTCTCACAGGACATCAGCCAAACACTTGAACCCTATAGTCACGTTCAGAACCTGATTATTACGTTTTCTCCTCTATCTACTGCATTGATTACAAATAGTTCTACCTAAAACATAGCCTAAAGGATAAGCCTTGATGATTAGTCCCAGGACTGGCCTTATCTTAAAGATATCAGAGTCTGAGCTGGGCCTGGTGGCACACACCTTTAATCCCAGAATGCAGGAGGCAGAGGCAGGTGGATCTCTGTGAGTTCACGGCCAGCCTGGTCTACAAAGGGAGTTCCAGGACAGCAGCCAGGGATGATACATAGAGAAACCTTGTCTCTAAAAACCACAGGTAAGTAGATAGATAGATAGATAGATAGATAGATAGATAGATAGATAGATAGATAAATGGCATCTTTGGATTTTGTAAATTTGACACATGTGTTCAGAGAACTCAGAAACATGCTTAGCAGTTTACTCTGAAAGTTATCATGCAGGATACAAACGAATAACCAGATGAAGTATATACAGGGCACAGGTCTTCCTGTACTCTCTCTGCACACTGCCCTCCCAGAACCTCCACTGCAAGCTTATATAAATCCGGTGTTAAAGACTTTTACAGAGCCTGATGTCCACCTCCTCTATCCCCCAAGCTGCAGGTTGCAATCTTTAGTCATTTGTCTTTCTGGGACTAGACCCGTCTGGAGTCTATCTAAGGGATACACCATAAGTCACTTTATTAGCATAGTTAGTTCAGGTCTGATATTTTTACAAAGACTATGAATGATCAAACACACTTCTATGATTCAGGAAACTTCAAGTGTTTTAATCATGTTGAACGAGGAACTGGTAATAAAATGCAAATGCATTTCTTATTATACCACAGCAGCAATGCCCTCAGACACTCAAATAGGATCCAAATTGAACATAGTGGTAAGCTATAAAATTACCAGGTCCAGAACACTCCCATGGCTTGGCAGAAAGCAGATGCCAAGGGAGGCAAAGCTCCAGGAGGCATGTGCCATGAAATAAAGTCTCTGTCACTTTTCCTGTTGTTTGCAAAGTGTCCATCGTCTTCTCGGGTTAGAGTTTAATAATATTCACCCAGGGCAGCTCTTCAGCACGAAGAGTCACCAGGGGCCACTTCCCAAACTAACCCCAGCCTAAGAAACATTCATGGTGACTCCCAGAAGACACCTCTGTCTCTCACCCATTCTTTTAACCCCCGTTTTCCAAAGACCAGACTAATGATTCCAGAGTCACTTGGCACAAGGCCGAAATAATGTTGAACTTGGAATCTGAAGGCTTGATTTCAGGATGTGTTATAACAGGATGCACACTATGAACCATCACTCCTCAATCCCTCTATGCCTTGCTGTCGTTAGCTGTGAAGGAAGATGGTCACTGTCCAGGAGATGATAAGTGGGATGTCCTTTTAAAACCCCAAAGGGCTGTACTCATGTCAGGGCTTATTAGATTGCACCCTGCCCCATGCCTAGGGAGATGTGATACTTGTGGGAATATCGTTGCTCTTGCCATGAGCCTCAAGGAGGGAGCACAAAGGCGCACTTTCCTAGATGATCTTTCTTGCCACCAGGGAGTCAGAGCCAGGCGCATACTTTATGAATGAGAGAAGAATTAAGTTGTTTCACGAAATCTCCCTGCACAGTGGTTAGAAGTTGGCCGCAGCCGTTAAACCAGGCCCCAGGAACCACAACCTATTGGACTACATTTTTATTTTGATTTTCACATTTTCCCCTCTCTGGTGTAAGTCATCTTTGGGCTGGGTGCATCCTCATGAATGGCAAGTCTCCTTTTTTCCCCCCTTTCTTTCTTTTGTTTGCTTTGTAAGTGTGATAAAATTCTGTTCAAAATTCTATACATTTTATAGTAACTATATTAGCTCATGAAAAGCAATTTGAAATATCAGTTTTTCTAATCTCCTGTATTCTATATATTTAAGAACATGGGGCACCCTGCCTTTATGGTACTGTTTGGATGTTACTTGTCGTGTGGCTCAGGGTACTGCCAATATCTCAAAGACCTCTTCTAAATATACTCCATTAAAGCAAGCTTACTAATATTGATGCCAGAATCTACTATAGTATTCTAGTACAGCTAACTAATTGAATAATAATAACAGCAACAAATACTCATGCTGAGCTTGGAGGATAGGGATTTTTATTCCTAACTGTTTTAGCATAGTAGCATTATAATTTATGTTTTAAGAATAATCTTATTATAATTAAGTGAACTGCTTCAAAGCAGAATAATGAACACTTGGCAAATTACAAACCAATCTAGTTCCCTAGATTCTGTCTGTGTTCTCTTTCTGTTTGAATTTCATATTTGCGAATGTTTTACAATGAATCTACAGTTATCATGTCTTTCTTGCTGACGGAGTATTTTTTCATTTCTAAATTAGAGTAAATTTGCAGTTTTCTGAGTTTGAAGGGGTCTACCTGAATTTGACTGGGAATTCTAATTGGTTGCATAGATTGGAGCATCCTTTCCAAACGGAATGAAGAAGACCTGTGAGGGGACAGTCACTGTTTTTGTTTTGTCTAGTTTCATCTGCTTATGACAATAGCCATTTATTAGCTCATCTTTTGTGTGGTTCAGAACCCTGGAGACAGAGTGGATAAAGCTTTTTATCCATGGTCTCCCACAAAGCTTATCCCAACAGCTCAGCGGAGGCTTGACTGATATCTTACTCAGGGTTTCAGTTGCTATGATAAAACACCATGACTAAAGGCAACTTGTGGAGAAATGGTTTTATTATTTCAGCCTGTAGTTCCACATCACCGTCCATCATAGGAAGGAGATGGGGCAGTGACTCAGTGAGGGCTTGGGGATCTCTGCTGCCACCATGGCCAATAGGGTAACGGTCTGCAGGAAGCAAGAAAGCAGTTCAGTTCAACACAACTAAGAGCAGGTGTTCATTCAAACTTGGGGAGTCAGTAGTTTCTTTTAGGTATATTTAAGCACAGCACAATTTGATGAAAATTTTGCTGGTGATAATTAACTCAATCCCGTGTGCACTGTAAAGTATACATAAATCTTGAAGAACATAGAAAGATAAACCAAGATTAGATGTCACTACAGTGAAACTCTTTCTGAAGCACATGTAGCACCTTCCATAAAGATGGGTCTATAGATTGACTACACATGATAATGTCCGTAAAGAGAAGTTCTATAGATTAACTGAGAAAAACAAGCTTATGATACGGGTCTGAGGGAGGATCTGGCGTCTTCTCCCACCACACAGTACTGCAAAGGTCACCAGGTTAAAACCACGCTCCATCCCGGCCTTCTGGACTGATAACAGGTTATGCATTCCCTCCTTTGAAGGAACAGGCCTGTGTGTTTAACATTCCAGGTTCCACTAGTGCTTATCTGTGAGCACAAAGACCTCCATCCCTCCTACAGCAGGGCTGGAACCTGGAGGCAGACACTGAAGCCGAAGCCATGGAAGAGTGCTGCCTACTAGCTTGCTCGCCATGGCTTACTCTGACTGCTCTCTTATAGCAGCCAGGACCACCAGCCCTGGGGCAGCATCGCCCACAGTGAGCTGGACTGTCCCACACCAATCATCAATCCAGAAAAATGCACTAAGGTTTGCGCACAGAACAGTCTGGTGGAAGTGTTTTCTCCATGGAGGTTCCCTTTCCCAAAACGACTGTAACTTTATGTCAAGTTGGCATAAAACTAGCTGGCAAAACTGGGAAATACTTTCAGTTCAGATAGATGGCAGAACTCATTTTCTAAAGAATTGATGGGCCATGGATGTGCAGTTCTGGCTGGTTCTTCTCAGCCAGAGGATCCCCTGTTCCTTGCCCTATCAGTACTAATATGAACTGTCTTGAAAGCACTCAAAGTAAATCCTTTGCTTCCTTTAAGTTTGGGTGCCTAGGGGGTGGCAGGGGTCTTTGTGAAGGACAGAGTTCAGGGTAAGGAATGCCAGGTACTGGTTAGGCTGAGAGACTGATTGACAGAGTCTGCTTTGATATGTTAATAGGCACCCCAGTTAGCAGTTTGTTCCTGGTTCCAGACCTAACATGTGTCAAGCTTTCTACTGTGTGATTTGTCTTGTACTTGTACTCCTGTGTAGCTGAAGGTTTTCCTGTGCTCACCTGGCACCAAGGACCCCACAGCCGCTTATGAAATAATCACTCAGAAACTTATATTAATTAAAACTGTATGGCCTAAATGGCTCAGGCTTCTTGCTAGTTAGATCTTACATCTTAAATTAACCCATTTCTATAAATCTATACCTTGCCACATGGCTACTGGCTAACCAGTTTATCTTTACATCTTGCTTCTTATCACAGTGGTGGCTGGCGACAGCTGGCGATGGCTGACTCAGCCTTCCTGTTCCCAGAATTCTCCTCTTTGCTTGTCCCGCCTATACTTCCTGCCTGGCTACTGGCCAATCAGCACTTTATTTATTAACCAATCTGATCAACACATTCACAGCATACACAGCCATATCCACAGCACTCCTGTGTTCCTGTGAGGAATGCACCTCCTGGGCTATCTATTGCAGACTGTAGGGTTTTCTGTGCACCCTCTTAGTGAGTGGAAGCCACAGGGAAGCCACTCTGCTTTGTCCCTCCAGGTGGCCCTCTGCTGTATGAGAACATCACCTTCGTCTACAACTCAGAACAGCTGAACGGGACTCAGCGGGTTCTCCTGGATAATGTTCTGTCCGAAGAGCAATGCCGGGAACTCCACAGCGTGGCCAGTGTGAGCACTGGAGAAGGGGACCCCTCAATGCTAGCCCAGTTTGAGCCTGGAGCCAGTAGCCTAGAGGAGAAAAGACCCTTGGCCAATCTGTCCTCAGCCTCACGGGCAGTGCCCTGGAAGAGGGCAGACCCTGCCCCAGAGTGTCCTGAGCCTGGAGGGCAGCGTTAGGGAACTAGAATTTCAATATATGAATAATTTGTATTAAATGTCTGTTTTTTAAAAAGTAGTATTTTATAATGAAGACAGAGAAAGATACTCCCACTAGTTAGAACTGGTATATGTGAACTCTGGGATTAAATGGTGCTGAGTGTTGATTTGGTTTCTCAGTCTCTGAAAGCCAAAGCGGAAAGGCAGCCCTGGTGGATTGTTATTGTCACTAACAGATCAATTTAATGCATTTTGTCCTCAGGGAATCATGCTGGTTGGTGATGGATACCGAGGAAAAACGTCACCCCATACCCCCAATGAAAAGTTTGAAGGGGCAACTGTCTTGAAAGCTCTCAAAGTAAATCCTTTGCTTCCTTTCAGTTTGGGTTCCTAGGGGGTGGCAGGGGCCTTTGGGAAGGGCAGATTCAGGATGAAGCGTTGAGAAGGGAGCAAGTGTGAAATGGAAACTCAGTTGGTGGTTTTGTCCTCCCTTTCAGCTGCTGAGGGTGATTCTCAGCACACAGCACACGCTCTGCCTCTGAACTACACCCCCAGCCACTGCTGTTGCTGATGATACCTTCATCCCTGCATCCGTTTCCTAAGCTTCATGTTTCCTAAGTTTGGATCTCACCAAAAAACTATAAAACCACTATCCTCAAGGAGCGCATGAGCTAATGATGAAAACATTCCCAAATCAGTAGTTCTTCTCTTCAAGATACTTCTTCAAGAAGTATCATTAGAGGAGAATGAATGATATGTTATAGGAGAAGGGGAGAGAGAGAGCAATTGGCTTTTACCTGGCCTCTGCCTGTAGGAAGGGCTCTCTCAGCGGCTCGCTATTCTAGCTGAACCTGCAAGCACATGGCATTTATTATTCCTTTTCGTCAGTGCAGAGATGGTCAATGGGCATTCTCTTCATGAACCCTAGAGCCTGTTTGTCTCAAGCCCTCCAGTCAACCCCGTGGTGTCTAATGCCCTTGGTGTTTGTTTTTCCAGTTTGGTTATGAAGGCCGGGTGCCACTGAAGAGTGCACGCTTGTTCTATGACATCAGTGAGAAGGCTCGGAAGATTGTGGAATCCTATTTCATGCTGAACTCAACCCTGTATTTTTCCTATACACACATGGTCTGCAGAACAGCCCTGTCTGGTAGGTTTCCAGAACCTGAACTTGTCCCCTTCTTCCCAGAATGCCACAGGCAAGAAAACAGTGCACGGCCAAGCTCTGTTAGGTTCTAGAGTGATAATTTATGAGAACGCCAGATTTCTAAAACAATGGAAAGTTACTTTTTATTTTTCTCCCTTTTGTCTCTGGAAGTTCTGTAAGACCCTTGTTCTGTACGTTTTCTGTCTTCAAATCCGTTTCTCACAGTTGCTAAGATATGCAGGAAAAAAAAACTGCTTCTCTGCTGTGTGTTTCGGGGACCCAGGAGGCTGGAAATTCCAATTACATGCACAAGCACAGAGTGGAGGTGTAGACAATAAGGGGCGGGCTCACTGAAGAGCATTCTGAGGCAGGCACCCCTCACTCCTGCTGGTTGTCTTCTTTTGTTTGTTGGTTTGTTTGTTTTCTCTTCCATTCACCTGAATGGGGGTAGAAAGAAATAAATGTCAGAGCACTTTACACTTGGGGAGAGTGAGTCAAACCTTTGGTTTCCGTCTCCTTTTCCTCCTTGGGAATTGCCACCCCACCTGAAACTCAACCCATAAAATGCATGGGGTTTACCCAGGTATAGGCATTCCATCTTTTATACTTGAAAAGACAAGGCGTGGCCTGGCCAAAGTGTCCTATCCTGTTTGTGTTCAGGAGTCTCTTGACTGGCGTCCTCCTTACATCGCTGCGCTGCCTCAGTCTCTCCACGGTTGCAGAGGACTGAAGAAGCCTGTCCGAGTGCGCTCTCGGCTGTTGTACAGTGCGGTATGTCTGCTCTCCTTCCCCATCCGGCTCTCACCCTCGTCTCTTCTTCCGGCAGGGCAGCAGGATAGAAGGAACGACCTCAGCCACCCCATTCATGCTGACAACTGCCTCTTGGATCCGGAAGCTAATGAGTGCTGGAAGGAGCCTCCTGCGTACACTTTCCGGGACTATAGGTAGGGCCGCTCCTAATGAAGCTTTTGTGGAAAGCAGGAAGCTGCATGTTCATCCCTGTGAAGTAGAGATCTCTAGTAGGAGTCACCTGGAGCAGCAGCCGTGGCCAGACGAGCCTTCTCATTTTTATCTTAAGCATCACGCACAGATGGCCTCCTTTGAAATAGACAACTTGCTTTATAAATCAGTGTGTTTCACTAAGGCATATCATTTTGCATGTGTTTCCCACAAGGGCATGGTTTCTCAATGTACATAGCACTTTATCACATATATGTGTATATTATTCACACTCTCCAAGAACTATGTCTGCGTTTTTTCCATTAAGAAAATAGGAACTCAATAGAGAATAGTGTTGTATAGTAGGAGGAGATATGTTAGTACATTAAGAGAAGATCTCCTAGCATGCAACAATATATCTTAGTATATAGTCACTATGTATGTTTAATAACATGTCAGTTGTTGCTTTATGTATTTTATTTAAAACATTTAGAAAGCAGCCCCTATCTGCATGGCCAGGCTAGGTCACAAGGAATTCATTAACGAAGCTAAGGAAAGAAAAGCCCATCCTTTGGGGTTACTTTTCTATGCGGGAGGAAGAGCATCATAAGCAGCATGGATGAGCTTAGAGGGCTGTATGAAATAAAGTCTAAGTAGGCGTTTACAATGTAAAGTGAGTTTGAAATGAAACTAAAACCTTATGTAAATGGAATCAATAAGCATCAAGAGTATAACCCAGGCTATCCTTGAGATTAATTTCAAGGGTTTGGAGAGTCAATGTCAAAGGCAGTTTACCGTTGAGGCTGGTCCAGTCGTCACTAGTCTTCAGTATTTTCCAGTGATGCTGTTGAGGACTATATTGTCATTTGAATGGGTCCCCCCTTTCCTTATAGCGCGCTCCTGTATATGAATGACGACTTTGAAGGGGGAGAGTTCATCTTCACTGAAATGGATGCTAAAACTGTGACTGTAAGTAAGCCACTGCCTGAAAAGTTATTTGGGATTTTTACTTCAATATTACCACCTTCCCAACATCTTGCAGGTTGTTGAATTTCAAATACGTCTGAGCTCAAGAATTCAAGAAATAAAGAGGACCCCAGTGATTTATAGATAACAAAAATGTTAAGCATAAGTGACTGTTTCAGTCCATTTTAAAGATGAGCAAATTGAGAAAGGGTTTTAAGGATTTGATCACCATCATATAAATATTGTTAGACTTGGAATCAAAGCCTAGAGCAGTGGTTCTCAACCTTCCTAATACTGTGAACTTTATGTACAGTTCCTCATGTTGTGGTGACCCCTGCAAATAAAATTACGTCCTTGCTACTTCATAACTATAATTTTGCTACTGTTATGAATCCATGTACTATCTACCTATGCCACCCAGAGGAGTCGTGCCCCATGGGTTGAGAATGGCAGGCTTAGGTTCTGGGTCTCTGTCAAGTACTTTGATGGGACCTTCAAATATCAGATCCTAAGTAACTCAGGTCCAGGACAAATCAATTGCTTCAAGTAGCCAGTGTGCTTAGATTGAGCGTGAACTTCCAAATGTGTGTGCATACAAATTGGTAGATACAAGTAAGTATAAGCCATGAACTTTCACCTCCAAATGGATATTTATACTCACAAATATTTAAATCAAAAGTCACAGCCAACCATTTTATTCATAAGCAAGCCAGTGCCTTCAGAAACCAACTTCCGTAGCACTTACAGATGATAGAGTTAGACTCTTTTGATCTTTAAGCCGAAGATCAAACACACTATAACAACACTCAATCTCAAATGAAGAACTTACGAATTATATATTGACTATGAGGTATCTTTCTTCCTGAAACATCTAAGTGGTCGGGACATGTACATGATGAACTTCAAAGTGTTGGCATTACATAAGCAATTTTCAAAACTCTTCCCATGTTTTATGCATTCAGTCTTCGCCTGCACATAGTTTTCAGTTCTAAAATGCACATGGTCACTCAGGGAACATTATATATCCCGAGCTATGTATCATTGGCTTAAAGGGATTATTATGAGGATTGTGGGGCTAGTGAATAGAAACATGGTTATAATTTAAAATAGTTCATGAAGTTGAGTACAGTGATGTCTGTTTAAACAGACATGTTGCCTCGCTTTTGTTTGAAAAGAAAAAGATTTCAGTAAGTGGTTTGAGGTTTCCTACACTGGGAAAAAACAAACCAAGATTAATGATCTAGACTGGAGTTTAAATTTCTCTAAAGGATTCTCATATTTAGAGGAGCTGTGCACAGAAAACGTTTTATTTCCAAGCTTTGAAAACATGGAAACTAAAGAAGAAAAATTGTCACTTCTTAAATAGGTTGAAAAAAAAAAAAAAATCAGATGGTTGAAGATTCCTGTGCCTCTACTCCATCTAGTGGCCAAATTTGGAAGTGCCGGGTGATGGATGGTCCAGAGACTGGCTTTCTTTGCTGAGTTTAAGTGCTGTCTTGCTGCTTCTATGTGTGAAAGCGGAGGATATTCTCATTTCATAGTTCTACAATTCTAATTACTGAAGCATCCCACAAAACCCAAAATCTACTTCCCACCAAGAAGTGAATGAAAAAATGTTAAGCTTTTAATGGAGAAGTTCAGTAGTATTTCATGATTGTTCATGTAGCAGAGTTTTAGGGCTTTTGTGGATGATTAAAATGATCAGGTAGGAATTCTTAAAAATGAGAAATTCCCATTTCCCTCTTTTTCTATAACAAACTTCATCCAATCTCAGGAGAAGTGGCGGGTTTCCTTTTTCCTTCCCACACTGGATACTGAAGGACACAGAGTGTGATTCCCAGCTCCCACACCAGGTGGCTCACAACTGTCTCTAACACCAGCTTGGGGGGGGGGGGGGTGGCCATGCCCTTTTCTTGTCTCCAGGGACACCTGCGCACATGTGCATGACCCACCGCGCGCGCACACACAGACACAGACACACACACACACACACACACACACACACACACTCACGGGTTCTTAGTTTCGATTTTGCCTACTTCGGGCTTCCTACACACAGACACAAGATCAGAGTGAATCTATGTAGCATCCAAGGACTTTAGAAAAAAATTCAAACATGTTCCTGAGAAGGTTAGAAAGAGAGAGTCTCCTAGCTGTAGAATGCACTTGTCTTCCCTACCCACAATGGCCGGGGCTGCTATTGTTCACTGGCTGCACTTGTCCAAGCCCAATGGGATGAATAAGCTTTCATCATTTCCTAAAGGATCCAAAATGGTCTCTCCTCCTCCTACACACCCTTTACGACACAGGACCAGGGCCTCCAACACTCAGTTGCCCGCACTTGCTCAGCCCGAGGAGGCTCTTGTTGACTCCGCACTGTGGTCCTGTGCCCCGCCCCCCACAGTGTGTGTCCCCTCACTATGTACGCTACACACAGCGTGTGCCAGAAAGTCACTGGACAGCTGAGCGGTGTGCGCGCTTGGAATTGTTGTATCAGTCATTTCCAAATCTCTGCAGCCGTGAGTAGGCCACCCCAAGGGCTGGTGTGTTCCCATCACTGGAGATGGCCAAGTGATGCCTGTATGTCCCCTGGACACGAATAATGCAAAGGAAATG
This sequence comes from Peromyscus attwateri, assembly GCA_902168425.1. Taxonomy (NCBI): domain Eukaryota; kingdom Metazoa; phylum Chordata; class Mammalia; order Rodentia; family Cricetidae; genus Peromyscus; species Peromyscus attwateri. The sequence continues at coordinate 38,065 of CABHPP010148600.1, forward strand.
AATTCAGATCTTCATATTATGACAACTGCGTAAACCGTAGGGGTACAGCTGGGGAATTAGAAAGGTGTATAACCAGGCAACTGCGACCTAAAATTTCTCTGCAACCCCCCTCCCCCAGTCTGGTTTCCTTTAATTTCACAGATATTAAAATGCACAGCCACCTTAAGCATCAATGAACTGGTAGTACCAAAAGCTGTAGTAGTGCATTGAAGTGGAAGGTGTGTGTTCTTGGATGGGCATGTTATCACCAGAGCACGTGCCATGTGATTCCTGTGTGCATGGGATGTGCCACGCATGTTGCTTAAGTGGTGTTATTATATAAGGTAAATTATTTTGAAACTATTTAGATTTTACCAGTAAAAAACAAAGACAATCTATGTTTTTTTAATGCTAAGATCCCATCATTCTTTGCATCAAAATTGAACCCAAATAAATAATCACACAGAAGGAATGATAAAGGGACACGTGGTGTAAGAACCGAAAGTCTAATTTTCATTTTGTTGTCAGGCCTCTATTAAACCAAAGTGTGGGCGAATGATCAGCTTCTCGTCTGGCGGAGAGAACCCTCATGGGGTGAAGGCGGTCACCAAAGGCCAGCGCTGCGCCGTGGCGCTGTGGTTCACCCTAGACCCTCTTTACAGAGAACTGGTGAGTTCACAGTTGCCCAAAAGGCAGCCCTGCTCCCCGGCCTGACCTCTCTCTGAAAAGTCCTTTGCATTGTTCCTAAGCCTGTAGTGACTTCTGCAGTGGGATCGGTGGAGAAGCGGGTTGGGACAGCAGCTCTTACCCAGCTGAGTTCTAACCAGGAAGGCATTTGCAAAAATAGGGCACCATTAGTGCACAACGTTGGCTGTCAGGACAGATGTTGTTGAGTCTTGAGCTCACTAACATACCTTACCACTGGCCGCCAAGGACTTTCTCCTGGTCCTTAAAAAGATTAGATCATCAAAACGTCACTAACTAGTGTGTGGGGAAGGATAAAGGGACCTGAATGATCACTATTATTTGTTACATTATTAAGTTGAATGCTTTTTTAGCATATTATATTTGGATATTATATTTGAAGTGGTTGGGACACTTACTGTTTCCATCTGTCAAGAGCCCAGAAGGTCAGACCAGCAGACAGAGTAGAAACCCCTGAGAGAAGACAGGCAGGCTACCTTGAGGGAGTAACTTCCAAGTCGTCACCTTGGTTCAGTGGGATTGTCAGACAGCAACCAGAGCTCCACCCAAGGTCAAGAGATGGACTGCAGTGGTCTCTAAAGGAGAACCTGAAGCCAACAGCAGAATCTGTTGATACCTCTAAGTAGGTATCAACATAGTATACCAGGTCTACTCAAGACCTGGGTGTGGATGGAGAAGTGAAATTCTATTTTCCCCCTTTAAAGACTTTTCTTTGGTTGTTGTTGAGACAGGCCCTCTCATTGTAGAACTGGCTATCTTGGAACTAACTCCCTCTGTAGACCAGGCTGGCTTCGAACTCACAGAGATCCTCCTGCCTCTACTTCCCAAGTGCTGGAATTCAAGGCATGCACTAAACCCAGTTAAAGATTTATGTAGTTTTTGATAATGTGTCTATGTGTGAGTATGTGCCTGTGTGAGTGCAGGTGACATTCTGATGAGGACACTTAGCTATCTGGAGGAAGAGTGAGCCACCAGACATGGCAATTGAGAACACCAGTCCTCTGCTAGAGCCCTTAAGTATTTTTGAGACAGAGTTTCTCTGTGTAGCATTGCACCTTTCCTGGAACTCACTTTGTAGCCCAGGCTGGCCTCGAACTCACAGAGGTCTGCCTGGCTCTGCCTCCCGAGTGCTAGAATTAAAGGCGTGCGCCACTACCGACTGGCTTGAGCCCTAAGTATCTTAACCAGGGTCATCTCTCAGCCTCTGAAATTCTGGTCTTAAAACGATGCCATATTTTCCCCTTTAAATTTGTAAAACGAGTCCAGTTTCAGCAGCAGCAGTTTAGAAATAGCCCTCTTTCCATAATCAGAAAGGGCATTTTCTTTTTTCCCACACTCTCGAAGCACTTTCTTCACTGCCTAGGTGCTGCCTAGGTAGGGCGTTAGGGTGAAGAGGTGAACAGAAGCCCGGACTACAGGGAGCAGGGAGGTCCCGCAGCTAGGGAAGGAGCTCACAGCAGAAGCGCCTGGAGTGAGGCAGTAAGGACCTCTTGCATTATCTCAGACACAAAGACGATGACAGCCTGGCACAGAAAGGCAAAGAAACCTTCCAGGGGCACTCGGCTGCCTCCTTCACCTGTAGTTTCTCTTTCCTTGAATTTTTAATCTGCAAAGTGCCACCACCACTCCCCCATCTTAAGGTCCAGACAACAAATTGTGGAAAAATCAGCCCCATTTTTAGTATTAATTTGATGTCATTTGATATCCATCATGCCCTCGCAATGCATTGTAGCATTTTATTAAAATAATTAATGCAAACCAAGTTCTCTGCTCCTTCCTACTCAGGGTGCTTCAACACCAGTGTTCTTGCCTCTTGGAAAAGTCCTCTGCAACTTCTCCACGCTGCAGGCTGTAGCGACATCTAGTGGTCTCTGTTGGAAATGACAAGAGCCCCTTAGCGTTGCTAATGGCAAATTTTTTCCTCTGCCTTGATTCAGGGTCTGTAAGAACACTTAATGCCTGACTCCTACCTTCAGATGTTCAGATCTAATTATGTAGGGAGCTAGCTCAGTACCAGGGGTTTATAACTCCCCAGATGGTTCTAATATGTAACAAAAGTTATGAAACTCTGGTTTAAACCCCGACTTAGACTGGATCTCTGAGCAAAGAAAGCCTGTTCAAGAATAGTGAGTAGCAGATTTTGTGTGTGTGTGTGTGTGTGTGTGTGTGTGTGTGTGTGTGTGTGTGTATTACTGAATGGGTGGTGGTGGCCCATGCTTTTAATCCCAGCACTTGTGAGGCAGAAGTAGGCAGATCTCTGAGTTCAAGGTCAGCCTGGTCTACAGAGTGAGTTCCAGGAAAGTCAGGTCTACACAGAGAAATCCTGTCTCAAAAGACCAAACAAAAAAACAAAGAAACAATAAATAAATAGATAGATAATAAATAGTAAATAAAAGATACTCCTGATCTTCAAGAAGTTTCAGTCATATACACACATAAAATGTTCGGTCGGTGCCTTTTAGGCATCAGTCCCAGCACTGGGGTTCTCCCCCCCCCCCCCCCCCCCCCCCCTTTAAGAGAAGCACATGCTGACCATTTCTCACAGCCATCAAATGTGAAAGCCTTCCATGGGCGTCAGCTGGCGAAGCACTGCGTATTCAGAGGTAACTATGTGGTCTTCCGTGGCTCCTTTAGTTGCCCGTGTGTGTGTGACAGCATGATTAACTCTGAGCTCCTGCACGGAAAGAGCTTTGTTTTCAAATCAGAATCTGGTTATTCTTCTAATTCAGTGTGGTGGAAACTGGGCGAGGGACTGCCACTGGGGAACAGGAATTGGATGGGGCATAACCTCTACTTTCATGGAACGTGTAAGTCAAACCAGAGAGATGGTAACAGGGACTCAAGTTATTAAAACACGAGGCACGTTGTGGAAGAATTGTCTGCAGCAGATGATGACTTAGGGCCACAAAGAGTCAGTCAGGGAAGGAATATTTGGGAGGCAGTGTTGGAAATAAGCTTTATAAGATGGGCTTCTCTACGGAGATTCGTTTTAGGCCTTCATCCACATAAATAGTTCTTCTTTACATTAGTGGAGCCCTTGACAGGAGGTAGTAGCTTTTTGTTTGTTTGTTTGTTTTTTTTTTGAGACGGGGTTTCTCTGTGTAGCTTTGCGCCTTTCCTGGAACTCACTCTGTAGCCCAGGCTGGCGTCAAACTCACAGAGATCCACCTGCCTCTGCCTCCCGAGTGCTGGGATTAAAGATGTGCGCCACCACCGCCCGGCGCTTTTCTTTTTTTTAAGATTTACTTATTATGTATACTGTGTTCTGCCTATACATATAATTATAGATGGTTATGAGCTACCATGTGGTTGCTGGGAATTGAACTCATGACCTCTGGAAGAACAGCCAGTGCTCTGAACTTCTGAGTCATCTCTCCAGGCCCCGAGGTAGTAGCTTTTACTGGCACTGGAAATATGTCAGTGATCAAGAAAATGAGATTCTCCACTGTCCTAGACCTACATTCTAAAAGAAAAAAAAAAAAAAGACAAGAAATAAGCAAAAAAGAAAAGAAAAAGAAAGAAAGGAAGGAAGGAAGAAAAAAAAGTAAATGATCAGAAGATTGTTTTCCAACAGCAATAAGTGATACGTAGAAAACAGGCTAAAATAACTGACTTGACGGTAGATGGTAGACAAACTAGGAGGGATCGCCAAACATGTGCCGTGCAAGCCGCAACCCGAGTGGCAGGAAGAGCCAGCAAACAGGAACATGGGTGGGGAGTGGCGGAGAGTGGGGGCAGTATTCCAGGTAGAGGACTACCTGCAAAAAACCAGAGAGAAGAAGAGGTTTGGAGAAGAGTCATCAAGAAACAAAGACGGGCTGGGGAAACTCTGTATCAGAGCACACACCTTGCCTGTGTGAGCCCCTGGGTCCAATTCCTGGCACCAAGAAAACAAATAAAAAACGCAGCCCCCAAAGAAGCTAGAAGGAAAGGTTTTATAAAAGATAAGAGCTGGATGGAGGTGAGGATAAAAAGGAGGCAGGGACCACATTTTATATTTCATATTAAGATACGTGGCTTTTATTCTAGCTGCCAGGAAGCCATTGCACCCACCCTCTATTCTCTACACTGGTGTAAGCTCCCCCAATCCCTGGAAAGAAAAGATGACTTCGGCCAACATGTGGACTTAGATTAGATGAATACCTGGGTAACTGATGTGGAAGGTTGCCTGTGAAGTTTGGAGGAAGACCCGCTGGCCCTATGCTGCACTGGTGTGGATTGAAGGAAATGCAGGCTATGCTGGAAGCATCTAGGGGATTGTTTTGCCCAGATTCGAGCTGGGAAACTATTTTGAGAATGAAAACTTAGAGACTTGGAGGTACCAGATTCAAGCTGGGAAACTATTTTGAGAAGGAACACTTAGAGACTTTGAGGTAATCTGGAGTCGCAGTATAAGGTGAGCAGAGAGGCAGGACACAATATGGCTGGAAAAGACAGAAAGGTGTGGATTTAAAAAAAATAAAAAAAAACCTGACAGCCCACCAAGGAAACAGAACCTGCAACCAACTGGAGTTGTGAGCCCCACATAGGACAGTGTTGCAGTTCAGAGTCAGGGAGAATGTCCACAAGGAGCCTGAGTGAAGAGTGAAACTTGTTTGGAACCTTCTAGAGCACTTTTTGAGAAGGATCTGAAGGAGTTACTCTTAAGATGTAGCACTTAGCTATTTAGGGGACGTTTTACAATGTCTAGATACATTTTTAGTTCCCACAAAGTGGGGGACATCTTGTATACCAGGGATGTTAACATCTACAGTACACAGGAAACTCCTCTACACACACACACACACACACACACACACACACACACACACACCATAAAATGTCAGTAATGCCATGGCTGAGAAACTCTGGCCTAAAATAAGCCATAGCCATGCTCCATGATGGGGACAGAAACAAGACACAGCAAAGCCAGGGCCAAAGGTGGATCCAGTGGAGAGGACCAGGACCAGGGCCGGGCTTTTCAGGCAAATGCTGAGCTGCAATAGGCTTTTCTGAGAAATAGAAGTCTTGTAGAAGAAGAGCATGACAGGGTGAGGGGAGAAAATGGCAAGCTCACTCTAAACCCTGAGTTGAGCTGGAGATGGTGGCGGGACCGTGAGACAGGAAGGGTAGAAAGCCGGTCATCGGATGAGGCTCCTTCGGGAGATCTCTCGGAAGGTAATTGCCTAGGACACGGGGATGTATGGAGAATGCGCCAGTTTGGATGAAGTAGGCTTTTCCCTGACTGTGCACAGATGGCTGGCTGGAAGTGTTGGGGAAGCATCTGCTGCCGGGCCTGGTTATTACGCCTATCCCAGAAATGTGTCAATTGTCTTTTTGCAGGAGCGGATACAGGCTGATGAAGTGATTGCCATCTTGGATCAAGAGCAGCGCGGGAAGCATGGACTGAATATTAACCCCAGAGATGAGCTATAGAAAAGAGAGTGTTCTATTGACTATTTATTTAAATTGTTAATCTTATAAGAACCTTTTTATTTTTGTACAGAGCCATGGTATAAATTAACAGGATACAATGAGTCGCTAGATTCCCCTTCTGTTCCTAACTCGGCTGGCTTTGCCTTCCTCGTGCCCTTGGTTGTCTTCAGTTCATCATTCAGAACCCAGTCACACCTCCAAACACACATCACACACACTCTGCAAACCACACAGCCACACAGGTAAACATACAACACCGATATACTACAGAAACACACATATGCCACTCACATACCACAGAAATTTCCGAACATGGCACACATACATATACCAAACACACCCAAACACACACCACTCAGATAGACAACCTCTCTCTCTCTCTCTCTCTCTCTCACAAACACACACACACACACACACACACACACACACAGTACACACGTACACAATTAACTTGTTGCACATTCAGAATCTCAACACAATAGGCTGGTTCTCAGCAACTCCACAGCTAGAGTGTGCCCTAGGTCTAAAGTTAGTATGTGAATTGGTCTCAGGCCTCTGACTTGCTGCCTTTCCCTGTGGCCTCTCATGGTGCTGATGGCTGATACAGACTTTTCACAGCAAGCTTGGCTTGGGTCTGAGGAGCCCCTGACACAGTCTGCATGGCCCTAAGAATCACAAGCAGCAGCATCTTTCAGACTCGAGGAAGCCACCACTGGAATAAGGACTGTGACCCAGGGCCCCCCTGCCAGGGCCTCTGTGGACCGTGAAGACTGGTATTATCAACCGAAGTTTTGATTCCCCTCCAAAATGCTCTGTAAGGGGCAGCCTCCAACTTGTCCTTAAACAGTCACACAGAGGTTCCAGCAGCACAGGTTCATCCCAGTGATGTTGGAAGAACATCTTTAATCCCCCTGCCTCAGGCGCTGTTGCTGGGCTGCTGGAGAGAGGCGGCTGCTGGTGAGAAAGTGGAAACCCTTCTCACAGGCTGCTCCTTGTCTGCCTCGGTTGGGCAGCCTCTTCCAGGAGCTGTTATCAGCTTACAGAGGCATGCTGGGTCCGAGTTGTTTAATAATAAAGGGCGCCTTGTTACAGCATTTGTCTTCTTGTAAATGTCCACTTTATCTTCCGATGGTGGTTTGTAACTGTCTGGGACAACCCAGGAGCAATGGGGCCGTGACAGTTTCGCTAGCAGACAGTGTGGGGCAAGAAAACGGGCAGCTTGCTTTGGAAGGAACAGAACTGGCTAGCAAGTTAGGATGTTAAGCCAGAGGCCTTGAAGATGTAGGGGCTCACCACCAAGGCAGTGCTTGGCCTTAGGTCTTAATCTAACTTCTGGGAGCCTGTGGCGTGTCTAGGCCATGGGATACCACACCTTTACTAGTGCAATGTACACTAGTAAAGGGGAGGTTTACTTCCTGCCACTGGTGATCTGGTTAGTGCTAAGAACATTTGCTCTCTGAAACTGAGAAAATCAACTGCAGGACTGTGTGTGGTCAGCCTGTCACCGCCAAACCAGAATTCTGGTTGCCTCTCTGCCATAGAAGAATGGAAAAAGCACGTGACTCCCAAGTCACCTTGAGCCACTCCCTTCCTCTTTCTGGGCCCCAGTTTCCTTTTCTGAAAATGGTGCAATTAATTATAATTCTTTCCAAAATCCTATGCCTTGCTCAAGAGACAAACCAATAAATAGCAAGGCTAATTTTAGAAATACTAACAAATAGGAGCAAACATTTCTGCTAACACCTGAAAGTTGCGAATGAGGTCACTACAGGTGTATGCAATTATGAAACTTTAAACCCAACTCTGGGTTAACAGTTCCTGAGATGTGAAGAAGTTGATTATTATTTGTTTGCTCTCCACTGCAAAGCACTTGCTGGCACTCAGACTCAATGATCGGCAGATTTGGGCAAGGATCTAATTTCTGTTTTCTGGTAACAAGACATCAACAAAGAAATCAGTCCTTGGCTCCTCACAGTTCTTGTTTCCTGGGTGCGTGGATGGCCGGGGAGAGGCAGCAGCTTCAGCATAGGGTGTGCCGTTCAGCCGGTAGAAAGTGGGCAAAGGCCTCAGTAGATGCCGCCGCTGTTGTGCGAGATCTCATCTTCTGCCATGCTGACAGCAGGGAGTGGTTGTTCCCGTTCTGCTGGTTGGCCGTGTTGCTTTACACCTGGAACATTGAGGATATACTAAAGCATTCATTTTTTAATCTGCTCCACATCAAACCATGCATAATTTCATTCAAATATTTAGGGAGTGCCATCAGATGACTTAAGACAGCCAAACTCAGAAATTCAAGTCTCTATGTTACGTAGTCCTGTTTGCAAAGAAGTGGAAAATCCCATTGGAATTGCTGTTGTCTTGAGAGTTGAAGAAAGCCATAGAAATTACAATTCAGTTCCCTCTTTTTCTTTGGGCAAAAGCAGAGGCTCAGAGATGATCCAGGGATGACTGAATTCTAACAGACAGGACCAGACTAAAGCCAGAGCTGTTGGAATGGGGGATGCAAGGATGCCTCGCAACACATGGGGGCTGGAATCCAGGCTCAGGTCTTCCTCTATCTAGAGAACTGGTACCTTGTTCTCTTTGGGCAAATATGTGACTTACTCATCCATAGCTCTGCAGGTCTGAATTCTTCCACCAGGGGCACTTTTTCTAGTTTACACAGAAGGACTCCGTGGTTAAGGTAGCCTAAACAACAAAGGGACTTAAGGGACCATCTGCCCCTTTCTTTGTAAAAATTCAAAACTTCAAAAAGCTTTTGTTTTTCATCATACTATCGTATTAAACCGTTTTACCATTGAATTGCTCACACCTGAGGAATCCTGGGGTTTTCTAAGCACGGGATGTGATGCCCATTTAGCAGGTGAAGACAGACAGGGTGAACAGCAAACACAGTATAGTGGCTGCCTGTCGGCAGTCCCTCCACTCAGAACATGGGGCCTGAGGGCGAAGCAAGATCTTTCCAGAGAAAAGAGAAGCAATCTCAGAGCTGATGCTCCCTCCGTCATCTCCCCGGGCCTATGTAACATGCTAACAGAAAAGAAGGTTTGATTTTACAGAGTCAAGAAACTCCCTCTCCTTCCCTGCTAATAGCAGCTGTGTGGTGACACGCTTTTCCTTCTGTCCCCTGAGATGCACTGGACACATGACCCTAATTCAACTTGATTCCAGACATCCCTAGTGCCCAGCAAAGTTGGTGACAGGCATGCAGATGATGGCTGGGCGTCTTCTTCTGTCCCTCAAAGGCAGAGACATTCTTCCACTTAAACGTGGAAGAGACTGACACGGGACGGTGCCCCCCGGGATGTGAAATGCTTTCTGCACGGCCTGCCTCTCAGCTGCAAGGAACTCTTCGTTTTTCCCAGCTTTTCATCATTAGCACGTAGGTAACATTTCTTTGGCACTCATTCAGCTGAAGAGGAGCCACGGAATGAGTCAGTTCCATTTAATAATATATACACCTATGAATTTTAATTGAAGTACAAATGCTGAATTATTCCACATAAGACAGCCACAGGGAACGACTCCCTCGCTGACGTCAAGGAGGGAATAATGGGGCCACCTCAGCAGGTCCTCGTGCCAAAGCACCGAGCTTTCTGTGGAGACTTGACAGCGCCATCGCTGAAAAGTGGGAAAAAAGGTGCAAGTGATCCCACACCCTGAGCTCTTAGGGGGCAAACAGGAGCCATCAGGCAAAAAATTCCAAACCACGAGGCCAAGGTTCTCTTCCACCTGCTGTCAAGAAAGCTATGATGTGACGTGACCTCCCGAAATGGCCCCAGAGGCCCACCCGCAAATCTCTTTGGCTCCCGGATAATTTGATGTTTTCGATCTGAGACACGGGGCCTGTTTTGTTTTGTTACCTGGTTGATATCTTCAGACACATGGAGACAAGTCGCATCACTGCTGGGCTGGAGCTATGGAGTCAGGGTGTGAGACTCCCGGTTGCCTATGAGCCTCCCTGAAAATCCCAATGCTTTCTGTGCCCTCTACTGCCCTGACTTCTGAGACCAGACAAGGACAAGCACGGAACAATCTGAGCATTGACCTTGGTCTCCTGTACAATGCAAAGGCCATGTGAAAATATTTGAATTAGTGAATCATCTCTGGCTGCAGAAATCTTACTAAGGAGCCATAACATAATAGCTGAAGAATTTCTATTCCCGCTCTCTTTTCTGGAAACAAGATTGGGGAGGGAGGATATGATTAACCATTTAATTCACTGTCAAACATACATTTTTTTTTTCTGGTCACAATTTTTGTACTTCTGGAGGAAGGAGAAACAAGGAGAAGAGGACATGTCCTGCTTCTCCTTCCTCCATCCAAAGGCTAGTAGCAGACAGCGTTCAGGAGAAAGGTCGGGTACCATTCCTGCTAACTACCCTTCTCAGTTGCTCGCTCGTCTCCTCTCCTTAATAAATAAGAAAAAGCAGTGTCTTCATCTGAGCCTCCATTTCAAACTCAAACTGGATGTTAATGATGTTTATATGCGGAAACCCTTGCCTAGGCTCCTCTTCTCAGACCTGGGTGCCTTCCCTCATGACGGCAGATCTCTGATGTAGGTCTGAGAAGTCCCATAGACCTTAGTTAAAGCCTTCTCCCTCCCAGGTCATGTTTTCTCCTTTGAGTTACTCTCTGCTGGTGGGTGGGGTAGAAACAGGGACTGGGCAGAACTGCTGGCCATGTCTCATCTTTTCCCGCTCACTAACCATATGTCCCATTGTTTCAGAGACATGATCACAGTTGGCATTCAGAAAGTATTTTTATGGTCTTGAAGTGCTTGGCATTCATATATAAGTACATAATTATGAGAGACCTTTAATGCAATCTTTTTTCTGTAAATAGGGGGCTAGGGGACAATCTCGGGGAAGATGGTGGAGCAAAGCTCTTAGCATTAATGAATTCACTTCTCAGATGGTTTTGAGTGGCTAAGCAAGAGACCAGGCAAGCTATTCAGAATGAGTGGAGGGGCTCAAAGTAAGATAAAGAAAAACCAATGTAAATGAATTGGCAATATAAAATTAATATTGTAGTGCGAGGGTTATGTTAGACATAAGAAAAACCAATGTAAATGAATTGGCAATATAAAATTAATATCGTAGTGCGAGGGTTATGCTAGACGTCGGCAGGAAAGGCCAGATGAATTCAGAGGAGGGAGCGGTTGGGATGCTTAAAGGTTTCAGACGTGACAGTTGAACTGGTTTTTCAGTGCTGGTTCTGCGGTATATAAGCAGATGTTGTGACCCAGGAGCTCTCACTGCGCCACTGTCCTCAAGTGACAAGTCCTGAATGTGAGGAATGCAGCTTCTGGAAGTCTAAAATACTGAGCCTTTGAGAGCTCACATTGGAGTTGCTGTTAGGGGGTAGGGTGGACTAGGATCTTTACTGCGGATTGCCTTAGGAAAACACTTTAATGAGTGCTGTGAAAATCCAAATAAATACCAGGGAAGGAGGAAGTTTTATTTCATTCCCTGGCAAGGGAGGTATTATTTAAGTGGGTGGAGTGGAGCCCTGGGGGAGCATGCTTCCTACCCAAGAGGAGAGGAGAAGCTACTGTCAGACGTGGCTGAGAGAGGCCCTCACGCAGCCAGAGCCCACGGCCCAACCGACAGTGTCTCCTCTGCCCGAGGAACCCGTGGAACCCTCTGCCCCACACCCCCTGGGGCCAGTCTACTTTATGCTTTCATGTCAGACTGGGAATAAGGAGGACATTCCATCCCTGAAGTATGATGTCTGAAAAGCGGAAAGCATTTGCTAAGCTCAGGGAGGGGCGGCGGGGGGTGGGGGGGGGAGGGGGGGGTGGGGGGGGTGGGGAGGGAAGAGGCTTTTTAAAGAAAATCAGAAAATTCCTTGTTAAAGGACATCTTTCCCAGGTACACAGAGAACAGCGTTTCAGAGTCCCTGGGAAACATTAGAAGAAAATTATCTTCAGCAAGAGTTAATGGAGCCAATTTGCCTTGTTTAAAACCAAAGGGTCAAATAGGCCTTACACAACCAGTGTCCAATCACACCTTGCTTGTTCTCTCTACCCATTTTTGGTCTGCTCACCTTTGCAAATGCCTTTGAAGATCTTAGGCAATAATATTCCTTAGGTTTAGAAGAAATTACAGAGTCCCTGAGGCTCAGAAACTGACTTAAAGGCTTCTGGTCACCAGGACAGTGTTTTGGTTTCTCATGATATCCAGTGTTATTTAGCAACATTTACTAAACACACGCCTGCTCTCCCCCCTATTTTTAAAGTTCAGAGTCTCGGGATATGTTTTCCTTGTGAGATAATACGAAGATGAGTTAGTTCTATTTCTTTGAAGTTAATGTTGGTAATTAAATTACAACTGTATTTCCCACCTCCCAGTATTTGACATAAACAATGTCACAGCTTTTTCCACAGTTGGCTTCTGAGTGGTCTTACTATGCTTTTTTCTGCTCTTCTTGTGTATCAAGAGCTACCACACAAGGCTTCTTTGACTAGAGAGTGCAGATTCCAGAGAGAATGTTCTGCTGGGCTACTTCCGGTAGAGATGGGTCACTAAGCTTTCCCCAACATGCAGGGACAGTGGGCTATTACTCACACATAAGAGAGAAGAAACCTAGCACAAATAAATCATCTGATTTAAAGTCAGTTTCCAAGGAAGCCCCAAGTGGCTGTGTTGCCGTTCTGACAGTTTTGAGATACTGGGATAAGTAGGAGGCAGGGGAATGTCCCAGAGTTATTTGTCCTTGGACCTCACCCATTTCTGCACACTCCAGTAGAGATCCTGAAGGGGTGACTCCTCCCAAGATGGCGGCTGCCCTGGCTCTGAGCTGTCAGTCTGCCTGTGCTCTGTCCAGACATGCCCCGGTTTCCTCACAGAGCACACTCTGCCTTCTCTGAACTTCCAGGCCGCAGGGCTGAGTGCAGGGTACAGATTTTTCCTTCCAGACATTTGGCTTCTGAGTGCAGTTTTTTGTCTCTAAGGGTAATAAAAGCACATTAGATGTGCTCCCTGTACCGGGCACTTTGCTTTGAAGCGCTGGTGAGCCACTTCAAAGGCTCGGTACCAGAAGGGGCTGTGTCCCGGGGACTCTGAGGTATGCCTATCCACCGGGACACGTTGCCCACTAAGATCCGATTGTCACATATGACTAACTGTCATGTTGAAAACTTTAAACCAGTCTGTCTTCAGAATCAGCAGAGACTGTATCATTACGTCTAGAATCCTGTGAAATAAAACCTTCATGTGCAAAAAGATGGGCAAATTAAAGAGGAAGATGTTTGGCCATCTGTGCTCAGCAGAACGCTTTCCATTGTTGAGCTGAAGCCAGTGTTCGGCTCTCTACAGCCAATGAGCCTGAAATGATCAAGCCCATGATAGAGACATTGCCATAACAGTACTTGGTGTTTATGGACCACCAACAAAGGAAAGCCAAGGCAGATACTGACCCTCTGGTCCTTCCTCTGCACCTACACTCCCTAGTTAGTTAATGTATTTAAATTAACTAAAGATTTATAGGAGAACATGAGCTCAGACCCAGGTCTCTCTTGGTATCTCTTGCTGCTTTGGACCAGCTCTTAAATAATGGACATTCCTGCTCCTCTCTCGATTTTAAAGAAGAGACTAGCAACACCTCTCTCCTGAGATACCAGGAGGCCTATTTGAGGTTAGAGATGAAAATACTCTGAACTTAGCATGTGATCTCTAGAAGGAGGTGGTCGTTTTACTGTCTAACACAAAGCAGCAAGGCGGAGAAGAGAGCTGGAGGCTCCCCGTGGTACTTTGGCAGTAATGGTGATGCTGTTGGTTGTCTGTGAAAACTGTAGAAGCTTCAACTCAATTGTCATGTAATACCATGCAGAAATAACCTCTAGGTGTAAAGAACTGGTGCAGACACAGGGAAAAAGAAACTCATTACATAAAATGGAAAGTTTGAGTTGAAACCATAAACTAGATGTCTGCGTTTATAGCTCCTGTGTAGAAAGGAGAAATCTGACTTTTCCACAGCCACCTCCTAGGGCCCTTTGACTCCCTGGATTCAGGCACACATGGCATTTCAGCTTTGATCGCCGTTCTACCCAGCCCCATGCACCGTGAAAGGCACAACCATTTCTACCCATCTCACCTACCGTTCTTCCACTATGAATCTGCGGCATTCGCTTCCACTGCATGGAAAACATGGACCCACTGGTCAGCAGCAGAGGGCACTATTAGCATATTTTGCACTGAGGGGTTAAAAAAGAGACGTCTCTGCACCCACCCACTTGCTCACTCAGACATTCACATTGTCAAGACTTGATTTAATTTCCTTTGTGTGCTTTCAATTAGGAAGGATCTTAAATAAACATAAGATGTAGCGCTTACAGACCAAGAGAGATGACCGTGCACAAAATAAGACAATGTGCTGGTACCTGCCTGCAAACAGAGAAGGTATCTGAGAGGTATTAGATGGGGAGGAATCTGAGAGCAGGGTTCAGGGTTGGCTTGCAGAGGAGAGGGAATCCTTGTAAGGCAGTTCACCTACAGCTTGTTGTCCCATGGTGCAGGGTAGCAGAGATAAAAGGCACTGCAGGTAAAATAAACAATATGAGCAAAATCAAAGAGGCTTGCATTGTGAAGAACACTACCATTACCATTCATAGCCACCATTGTGGCTTACAAGGGTGGCGGCTTTCACAGCTATGATGTCACTTGGCCCTCCCCGCAGCCCTGTGACTGACGCTTTGTAGGTATTATATTAACCTGACTAATGGGAAATTGAGCCTCTTGGAGGGAAAGTGACTTGCTTAAAGTCATCCAAGCCATCACTGGTAGGGTCGGAATCAAAACTAGTTTTCCTTCTTGCTAATGCAGAAGGTATCCTGAACCGGACCGGAGATTCTTGTGGCACATACAATCTTAGAAATTAGAATTTGGGATGTTGAGTAAATAGAACATGGTTCAGCTATTGTCCGGGCATTGTGGTATTGACCTAGTTGGAGTGAGATACTGGGGCTTTAACTATAGGAGGACTGTGAGATTTGGGGAAGCCAGAGATGGGTGCTTTTATGCCTTAGTGGTCATACTAGGAAAATTTGCATTTGTGGTGTTGGAGGGGAAAGACAGGTATTAGGGAGATCAATGAGGAATCCCTTTCAGTGATTCAGGCTAGGAATGGGGATTGGTCTGCACCAGTGGGAAGGAGATTTACCTATGATTGATGACACGTGGAAATAACAGAGCAGACAAACGTCTATTAATAACTGGTTTTAAGTTCTCCGTGAGCATGCTCCTCTCTGATCCCATTGCCTGCCTTCATCTGAGTCCATGTTTACTGATCCAAACACACATCTTTATGGGCATCAAGTAGCCTGGATCAGGCTGTAGCAGAGAGACTTGGGAGTCAAGGACTAAATGGAGACATTTT
>CABHPP010148601.1:0-39977 GCA_902168425.1 Peromyscus attwateri
TAAGAACAGTTTTTAAGGTATTTAAATTTATAAGGCTATAGCCAACTTGTCAGCTCATTTTATATCTAAAAATCAGGCCTTGTTTTTCTAAACCTACTAGGTCTCTTGATAAAAAATGTTCTAACATATGAAAATCTATACAAGTTTTGAGGGCCTAAAAATGTTTTAAAATGTATAAAAGTTTGAGGATATAAAAAGTCTATTCAAGCTTTGAGGGACTTAAAAAGTGATTTAAGATATAAATATCAATTTAAAAGGTATAAATAGATGATCTAAATGCTTCATATTACTTTCCACTTCTATGATATTGTTATATTAAAATGTCAAAAGTTCAGAGTTTAACATTAATAAAATTCTGATACTGTTTGTGTCACAAGCTCAAGATTTTAGATTTTCTTTGGTTGTCTTCTAAACATAAACTTATAGGTATGAGTCTACTCCTGCTGTTTCACAGATACCCATTACCTGCTTTTCTATGATATGGATTTCAATACTGATTGGTAATACTAATATATCTAAAACTTTTATGTCCGTTTATAAAACAAGAATTCGTATAAGTTTCATGGGATCAAAAAGTCACAAAACTGTATCTACTTCACAGAGATCAAAAGGATTCCAGATAAATACAGCAGTACAGCTTGAGTTTTCGCCACCTGTCTATTGTGGTTAGGAGAC
Organism: Peromyscus attwateri; assembly: GCA_902168425.1. NCBI lineage: Eukaryota > Metazoa > Chordata > Mammalia > Rodentia > Cricetidae > Peromyscus > Peromyscus attwateri. The sequence continues at coordinate 676 of CABHPP010148601.1, forward strand.
TGAATGACTGCTTCTATTTCCTTATGGGTTATAGGTCTATTTTTTTTTATCTGATCTTGACTTAACTTTGGTAAGTTGTACTTAATGAGAATGGAATTGGTCCCCAAAAAGACAACACCTAGCTAAGAAGGTGTTTAGCAATTGGTGGTCTTGGGGAAAGGAGAGTCATTTTCTTCTGGAATATGGCCACTAGTATGTTGTCAGTGCTCTGGTGTCTGGCCACACACATGTGGACAGCACTTACTGAACTCAGTGGAAAATAAATTTTAGAAAATTAAGAGTTGGGTTTGCTGAGGTGTAAGCACTAGCTGTGATTAAAATACATCACTTAAATGTAAATATCTCAATAATAAAAATATATTTTAAAGGTTTATTCGGCTTCTTTTCTTTTTTTCTTTTTTCTTTTTTCTTTTTTTTTTTTTTTTTTTTTTTGAGACAGGATTTCTCCATGTAGTTTTTGGTGCCTGTGCTGGATCTTGCTCTGTAGACCAGGCTGGCCTTGAACTCACAGAGATCCACCTGCCTCTGCCTCCCGAGTGCTGGGATTAAAGGCGAGCGCCACCAGCACCCAGTTTGTTTGGCTTTTTATAATAAAACAATAAAATAAACTAAAATAGACGTCCACAGGTTAGGATATGGATACCAAGGTAAAAAGTTTGCAATGAAAGCCTGAAGACCTCAAACCCTATAGAGGATGTGTATAAAAGTGAATACTTATTGTTGGTAGGAGTGTAAACTGCTGTAATTAACAAGTAAATAGATGTGACCTTGCCTTGGACAGAGGAAAACAGAAATACTATTTCATCAAGCTATCCATTTCTCCACATATAATGAAAAGAGTCCATACACTTAACAGATACATGCACAGTGATGATCATTGATTCTGTAGTCCAAATATTGAGAAAAAGGATTAGTCTGGATCCCCATCAGCTGATGTCCACATGATGGAGATGTGGCACATAAAAACAATGATTTTCCCTCAGCAATGAAGAAAACTGAAATGAAATTTACAAGCAAATGGATGTAACTTGGAAATGCAATTATACTGAGACATGTAACCCAAGGACACAGCCAACTGCTCTCTCTCTTATGTATGGATTCTATCTTTGACCTCCCACCCATCTGTTCCAAAACTGGACTGAGTGCCCATAAAGACATGGAGATGGGAAGGTTCCCTGAGATCTGTGGGGAGGTGAAATGAATGTTAGAGGGATAGTAGAATGCATGTGATAAGCAGTAGAGTGATAAATACACTAGGATTGGAAAGAATAAAACAAGTACAGGAGAAGGAATAGAGGAGGAGGTTGGTGTATCAAAGTTTGGAATTATCCTCAGCTATGCATTGATTACTGGGCCTGCCTACTGGTAAACAGGTGTCCAGGTCCAAAAAGAAAAGAAAAGAAAAATCAGGCATGATGGTGCAAGCCTTTCATCCCAGAATGCATGAGGCAGAGGAGGGTAATCTCTGAGTACAAGGCTAGCCTGGTCAACATATCAAGTTCCAAGGCCACACAGGGAAACCATGTTACCAAAAACAAAACAAAGAAAGAAATGATAATATATTAAATATAAGTTAAATGAAAACCAATGTATAAACACAACTGTAATAAATATATTATAAATGTAGGACACACTCAAGTCAACTGCCCAGCAATCTGGATTCAGCCTCGACAATTTCCAGAACAATAAGGTCTATGAAGGTGCAAGTTCATTGCAAGAACTCATCCAAGAGTGCAACAGACTGTGATAAAGCAGCTTCACTAAGGACAGAAGTGTGGGGGATGCAGGACTAAAGGCTGCCTGAAGGATAAACACTTCAAGGATACATGGGCATAGGCATTGCTGGGCCAGAGGCCAACTTCCACTGGACTGCCCAGCACCAGGGCAAACTTCAGTTAGTGTCCCAAACTGGCCCCCAGATTTCTAGGAGCTCAAGGTGCACTCACCATTTTGTGCTTCTGATGTGTCTAGCTGTCCTGCCAAAGAGGCCTGCAGTCAGCAGCAGAACACAGTCACTCAAAAGAGGTCCTTGGGTGACTCTGCTAAGCAAAGCTAAAAAGGGATTCAGGGGAAATGACTATCCATGCTCCTCATTTGGACAGTTCATTCCTTTTAGTAATACTGTCCCTGACTGGCTAACTTTACTCATACCACTCCTCAGGCTATAATATCAAAACATCTTAAGAAAGTTCAGGTGCAAGCCCATAATGTCAGCACTCTCAAAAAAGGCAAACTTCTATGAAGTCAAAGCCATTCATGGCTATGCAGTGAAACCCTGACTCAAAAACAATTACAGAAGCTGGGCATGGTGGCATCCATTTTTCATCCCTGCATTCCTGAGACAGAAGCAGGATAATCACTAAATTGGAGGCTAGTCTATTCCAGAGAACTAGTTCCAGGGGGCAGCCAATAATACCCAAAGAAACCCTGTCTAGAAAAACCAAAATGAAGAAAAAGGATGGATGGAGGGAGGGAGGGAGGGAGGGAGAGAAACAAGCAAAATATAAACAAAAACAACAAAAAACAACTTTTGAAAAATCCAAACAAAAAGCTTAACGTTAGTATTGAGCTCTGAAATTGATCAAATGATCTAAGGATGACACTGCATTGTAAACATTTCTCCAGGATTTTTAGTGCACTAACTCCCTTTTCCCATACCTGGTATTGTCCTCGGCCCTTTTCCATTAAGTAGTGTCTTAAGCTTGCTCTGGACATTCCAAACTCATGGCCCAAAGGGAAAAATCAGGACTTCAGGGTAGGTGCAGGCTTCAGGTAAATTCAGGCACATGAACCATATATAGGGCTTGTAGTGGATGGCTTTGTGTGTCAACTTGACACAAGCTAGTCATCAGAAAGGAAGGAACCACAGTTGAGGAGATGCTCAATGAGGTCTAGCTACAAGACATTTTCTCAATTAGTGATCAATGAGAGAGGGCCCAGCCCGTGGTCCTGGGTTCCATAAGTAGGCTGAGCCAGAAGCAAGCCAGTAAGCAACACCTTTCCATGGACTCTGCATCAACTCCTACCTCATGGATCCTGCCCTGTTTGAGTTCCTATCCTAACTTTCTTCAGTGATGAACAGCAAAGTGGAAATGTAAGCCAAATAAACATTTTCCTTCTCAACCTGCTTTTTGGTCATAGTGTTTTGTCACAGCAATGAAAACTCTAACATAAGACATATTGGTGCCAGCATAGTGGGGTATTGCTCTGACAGACCTGACCATGTTTTGGGGAGGCTTGGGGAAGGACTTTGGAACTTTGGGCTAGGAGAGCCATGGAGTGTTAAGAGCTCTGTGGGATGTTCTATGGGCACTTGGAACATAAGAACATTGAGAGCACTGCAGAGGATGGAGGCCCGGCTTGTAAAGTTTCAGAGGGAAGTTTAAAGACTCTATCAGGGCCATTTGTTATTTTGAATTAAGATTCTGTGGCTCTGGTTAGCTGGGGCTGAAGAATCAGCTGTGATTAACAAGATACCAGAACTACTACAGTAACCTTTATGTTACTGGGACAACTGATGCTGGTTAGCTAGAGTTAAGATATTAGTGATGACTAAGAAGAGACCAGCATCCCTGGTGACATCTAATGAGAAGTTTTTCCTGACAGCACAAAAGAGCTGTGTTCCAGAGACAGCCATGGCTGTTCCTTGTGTTGGTAGAAGGATTTGATAATGTGTAATCGTGACCAAGGTGGTACTGGTTTTGCAGCCATGAAGGAATTATTGAGACCAGTTGAGGCACAGCACTGTGAGAGGCCAGTAAAGGCCATTGGTGAAGGGGCAGCCTCAGTAGCAGTTGAAGGCCCAGAACTGAAGGGGTCACGCAAAGAAATTGAGGCTTGGCATCAAGAAGAAAGACTATTGGTGAAAGTGCAGCCCAGTTGTTGCAAGGGATCCCAGCATTTTGGAGATGCCAGTACTATGGGAAGATCACCAAGAACAGTAGCAGCAATGGAGTCGAGTCAGCCAGAGCCTAGAAGATAAAACTACGTGCTGCATCGGGCAGGCCCGAGTAAGTGACCCAAACCCATTGGAGGAGTATAGATTATGAGTGAATCCCAGACAATTGGACATTGAGCTATTTATACTGCTGAAGTTTGGTTTTGCTTGGTTCAGATTGTGATGGTGCCCTGGTTTTTCTCTCTTGAAGAAGGTAATTTAATTGTGACTTTTAAAGGAGCCCACAGATGAAAGACTTGAACTTTTAAAAAAGGTTGAATTTTTTTTAACTTTTATTGATTCTTTGTGGATTTCACATCATTAATTCTGATCCCACTTATGTCCCCATCCCCTCCCATCTGTTCTCAGCCGTTGCAACCTCCCCCAAATCAAAGACAAACTTAAAAGAAAAAACCAAAAACCAAACCAAACAAAGAAGAATCTTGTCATGGAAGCTGTGTGTGGTGTGGCCTGTTGAGTCACAAAGTTTACCCTTTAGTCCATTCATCTTTTCTTCCAAGTGTTCACTGCCCAGGTGAGCTCTCCAGCACTGCCTCAGCTAGTTCACCCAATGCTGTCTAGAGCAAGGAGCGGGGACTGTTCTCAGGCCCTCAGATCTAGGTCACCCACACTCAAATCACCAAGGCCAGATCTATTGTTTTGCCAGGCAAGGTACATGGCCCTCTCTCCCAATTGCTGTAAGGGGCATACGAGAGTGGTGTGGCATCAGCTCTTCACCTCTCACAGCCTCAAGGCTGGCTCATCTGTGCCCCTGACAACAGGCTCAGCTGAGTGTACTGCCCAGGTGAGGTGCATGCCTGTGGTGAGGGTTGGGGCCATCTTTTCCAAGTGCAGGGGCGAGCTCTCCCCTGAGGGGGTAGGACCAGCTCTCCTGCTACAGTATCCAGTGAGAAGCACAGCCAGCCATCTCCGGGACAGTGAAGGGTGGAGCTGGCTAAACACAGCATGGTTCAATGAGTCCCTCTGCTAACATGGACCATGGACATCATCACAGACCCCAGCTGCAGGAGGAACCCCGACCCAAGCATGGCCTTTGGCAGCAGCTCAGACCCAGATATCATCATGGCCCAGTGGCAGCACAGGCAACCCAGATCAGTATGGCCCTAGTGGCAGCATGGCTCTCAGGCACCAACTTGGTCTCAGGGGGCTGACCAGACCCTGGGCATCTGCAGAGCCCTTGGTGGTAACAGGAGCCACAGACATCAACTCAGACCCTGGCTGCTGTAGGGCCACAGACCCACACGCGGTCTTTGGCAGCAGCCCTGGTCCAAATGTCACCATGGTTCCAGGCAGCAGTGCAGGCCACTCAGACCAGTATGACCCCCGTAGCAGTGTGGCCCTCACACATCAACATGGCCCAAGGTGGTGTTCCAGACCCCCAGCATTGACTGTTTTTTGATGGTCTCAGGAGCTATATATATCAACACAGACCCTGTCTGTGGCAGGGCCATGGACCCAGACATGACCCTCAGCCACAGCCCTGGTCCAAATGATACCATGGCCCCTGGCAGCAACATGAGCCAGGGACATCAACACAGACCCTGGCCACAGCTGGACCATGGATCACAGGGGCCAATATGTCACCATGGTCACAGGTGGCCCCTGTAGCAGCATGGCCTTCAGATTCCAACAGGGCCCCAGACCACAGAGCCCTGCACAGCCCCCAGCAGCAGTAAGAGTCACAGACATCAGCACATGCCCCCTTGGCTGTTCCAGTGCCCAGGAACAAGACCTGGCCCTTATCCATAGCCAAAGTCCAGACATCACCAGGTGATGACAGCCCATTCCTCACTACTCACGTTCATCTCTCCAGATCACCTCTCCCCAGCCCACAACCCATTCCACCTCTCTCTCTCCCTTCCCACCCTGTACTCTCTCAGAATGGTGCCCAACCACCCAACCCTGGGGTTCTAGGGAGGATAACAGGTGATGCTTGAATCCCGACCACCCAAGCCACAAAGCGTGGTACAAGGCTGTTGCCTTTCCTCTCTCCCGTGCCCAGGCCTAAAAACCTCATAACTGAGGTGGTGGGCAGCTTCCTGGTTGACTGTGCCCCACCTACACCAAGAAGTCTGGGGGCAGCAATCTGTGTCCTCCACCAATTCAGACTGAGATTGGACACTTTTAAGAGACTGAAATTTTAATGTGATTGAATTTGTAAAGACTGTGAAACTTTAGTGAAGTGTCTGTGTGTCAAGATGACAAGGGGTCAGTTGTACTGGCTGGTTTTCTGGGCCCACTTGACACAAGCTAGAGTCATCAGAGAGGAGGGAGCCTCAGTTGAGGAAATGCCTCCATGAGTTCAAGCTGTAAGGCATTTTCTCAACTAGTGATCAATAGGAGAGGGCCCAGCCCATGGTGGATTATGCCATACCTGAGCTAGTGATCCTGGGTTCTATAAGAAAGCAGGATGGGGGTTGGGGATTTAGCTCAGTGGTAGAGCGCTTGCCTAGCAAGCACAAGGCCCTGGGTTCGGTCCTCAGCTCCGGGGGTTGGGGGGAAGCAGGATGAGCAAGCCAGTGGAAACAAGCCAGTAACCAGCACCACTCCAAGGCCTCTGCAGCAGCTCCTGCCTCTAAGATCCTGCTCTGTTTGAGTTCCTGCCGTGACTTCCTTCAGTGATGAACACCTATCTGGAAATGTAAGCTAAATAAACCCATTCCTCCTCAACTTACTTTTCGTTCATGGTGCTTTGTTACAACAATAAAAACCCTAAGACAAGGCATGAGAGAAAAAGACAAAGATTAGGGATGAGGCAACAGCCCATGACTATCTCACACCTGTCAGTACATCGTGTGCATCTTCTGCCAAGAAAATTAAAATACACCAACAAGAAGATACAATTCCTCAATGGATGGATAAAACAGATGTATACAGCAGGAGTACTCCACTAAGGATTCAGAATTATGAAAAGCAACCCTTGAACTTCAGAAAAGGTTTTCATTACCCAAGATCATGAACAAAGTTTCCATTCACTATAGGAAATACTCCCAAACCTCAGGATATCACAGACTGCTAAAAAGAGACCAATAATGATCATTTTCAAGTGATGATGAAGACAGACCAAAGGATTTAACCTTGGGACATCATCATGCCTGCTATTGCTTCCAGGGCTTTGAAATAATTCCTTAAACACCAGGATATTCCCCAGAGTAACAAATTCACTCCCATGAACATTAAGTTTCATTTATTTCAGTTCTTGAGTGTGGATTTTTTTTTGCATGTACATCAATGTACCTCATATGTGATTGGTGCACTGGGAAGTCAGAAGATGGTATTGTATCCCCTAGAACTGGAGTCACACTGCTGTGAGCCACCATGCACATGCTGTGGTCCTCTGAAAGAGAAGTCTGTGCTCTTAAATTTAGTCTCTAAATATGACCATCAAAGATGTTCTTCATGAGAGGAACTGTTTTGACTAATCTTAGTCACCCTTTGAGTGACTGTCCTTCTAGCTAAGCAACTTCCCTCCTGGGGAGTTCCAAAGTACCCCCATGAAAAAGATTACCACAACTGGGCTTGTTGACCATTTAAAATCCCACATGGAAGAACGGAGGAAGGCATGAAATTCTCAACCATTATGGGTCAGGCCACAGAGAAAATATGCTGAAACTACCTGTTTCCAAAGATAGTCTGTCTTCCTCGGGTAAATAATTTCAGTAAGGAGAGACTGCATATGAGGGCGTAGTACAGGAAGCTCGTGTCAGGCAGCTTTCGCTCACTGCACAGCAGGAAATTAGGTGCCACTTGCTGTACGTGCTAATGACCTGTATTGTCTGTTGAGGTCAGACTCTTGTCTCTTCCCAGCCTTCTGTCTCCTGCACCCTAAAATCTAAAAAATGAAAATACTATTTTTTGCCTCCAAATAAGTTCACCATGTAAAATGATTAACTGGTGATTAAGTACTCCTTCATGCAATTTCTACTTGCAGAAGCCTAGAGCAAAACAAACAAACATCAATCCACTCCCAAGCCCATGATCACCTTCACAGGGCTCTCAACTGACAAGACTAGGAGAGCTTTTCAAAAATCCCAATTTTTGCCTCAGGCATGGTTAGTGCAAAAAAAAAAAAAAAAAACAAATCTAATTAAAATTTCCTCTTCCTCCGTGACCAGGAATTTTGGCCCACTTTCACAGACAGAACAATCTAACCCTCTTATATCATCATTTTAAAAACATCATCATATTTTAACAGAACCCACACACAAAACAAGTTTTTGATTGGGTAATGTAGCCTAATAACAAAGCCTGTGTTTACGTCATGTCAGGCGTGGCTTCGGGTTCAGTACTAAGAAGAATATAAAATGACAAAGGTGATGACAGGAAAACTCTAAAGCAGCACTGACAGAGCTCTAAAGGAGACTACCAACAGAGCACACCACCCACGACCCTCCACTCCACAGTCTCTACTCAGCGTCACCAAACTGGCAGCTCTCCGAGTTCTGAGGAGCTGCAGGTTCCAGGTGCCTTTCCACCACAGCAAGAAAGTGGACTTGGACAAAACAGTCTCCCACGAACAGAACAGGCTGGGAGGCCTCATGCACAGCTGCCTGCTTTGCACACAACTGCATGCTTTCGGAAGGAGGAAGCCAATGCAGTACTCTGGTGCACTCCTGTCTGCACAGTGCCAGAGGAATGTCAAAGCCACAGAGCCACAGCCCCTGCCATGTCACAAACAACAACTCACAATTCCAGGAGCCCTGGACACACTCACTCCTCCCTGCTTCTGGTGGATCAAGGTGTCCTCCTTATGGGCCTAAAATCAGTAGAAGTGACTGTCGAATGAGCCCAACATGATACATCTCAGCATCTACACTGGATTCAAACCCAGTGGCAAGGGCGAGGCTTTTTGAATATCCATGCACCCTAGTGGATGTTTGATGAAAGAAAGTAACGGCATCCCTAGTTGATGAAAGAGACGTAAGGACTGGATATTCCGGGTGGTCCTGAGGCCAAAACCAATAGAGTTGGGTTAGAAGGAATCGTGAATTCTCTCCAGACACAGCAATGGGAAGGAGGACCTGCTTTGCAAACACAGTATTTTGGAATGGGGCTTTTTCACACCTTATACTTAAACCCATCCATTTCATTGCTTGGTTGTGTGTTTTGGTTTTTTTGAATCACAGTATCTCTATTATGGAACACTGACTGGACTTAAACACAAAATACAGACCACGCTAGCTTGGAGCTCACATCACCTGCCTCTGCCTCCAGAGTGCTGGGATAAAAGACTTCATCTACCATGTCCTTCTATTCAACCTAACCATTTTATAAAAGAAAATTAAAATACAGACAAGGGAATACGATCACTGAATGCACTGAAAAATGAAATTACATGGCAACAATAGTCAACAAATGATACAAGAGTTATAAAAATAAAAAGCAAGGCTCAAAATCAGATGAAGACATTTCCTGGCCCCAAAATGGAGGTATGTCTACATACACAAGGGAAAATCATTCAAAAGCCTCAAGATGAAACTGACAAAGAGGTCCTTCCCTAGTGATGAGGTAGAGATACCTAAGAATTTCACTCTGGAAGGTCATCATGCATTCTATTGCTTCTGTGGTAAATAAAGTTATTTCAACATCTTAATATTCACAAGAGGAACAATATTATCTACACTTGCATTAAAGCATTGTTATAGGTGAGGTAACCTGAGTCTGCAGGGCAGACTCTTCCAGGTTTTTGTGTATCTTTGCAATGACATGTACATACACAAGAGGGAGGTATGGAGCAGCCTGAAATCTATGCCCTATCTGGACTGTGAATTGACACAGGTGGCAAAAAGGGGGGGGGGGGGAGTGTTCAAGGAAGGGCTTTATGGGTCATTAACTTAGGGTCCATCTCCAAGATCTAAACAGGGGTTTTGTAAGAGTGCTCCCTTGGGTGAAGGAAGCTCAGGTAGATTAAAGCTCCCAGTCTCTCAGCTGCCACTGCCTTTTATATGTTCATCCCTAGAACCTCCTGCAGTTTCTAATTTTTTCTGCCTCAATTCCCCTGTGGTTCTAAAAAAAAAATATGAGGGGGTTGGGGATTTAGCTCAGTGGTAGAGTGCTTGCCTAGCAAGTGCAAGGCCTTGGGTTCGGTCCTCAGCTCCAGAAAAAAAAAAAAAAAAAACAACTTATGAGGCAGCAGAAGGATTATGAAAAACTCTTTCTTATTGACAGCTAAAATATTATAGAAATACACGAAACTGTCAAAATGAATAAAAGCATCAGTAACAACTAAAAAAGAAAACTCCAATTCTCTGCTTAATGAATACTAAGAAGTACAAGCCACAAAATTTCCATAAATGAAGTTGATGATGAGACTGTATAAAGATGAAAAGCACTTATTGCTCTTCCAAAGTACTGCAGTTTGTATCCTAGTACCAAACTCACTCAGCTCACAACTGCTTCTAACTAAAGTTCCAGGGGATCCTACACACTCTTCTGACCCCAGGAACTTACACACATGGGCACACATACACACAAACACAACTGACAGAAGCTATGAATCCTTGGAAAAGAAAAAGCCTACACAAATGACAACCAGAAAATGCCTAGTAACATAAACCTAATTACCAAGGCGGCTTTCCACTATATTTATATATATAAAGCTACTGTTCAATGAGATACCTCTTATGAATGTTAAAAAAACTAGAGTAGGAAAAGGCTTTTCCACGATGCTTACATGTGTAAGTCTTCATTCTTCAGTGAATTCTTTCATGCCTGGTATGATAATAAACCTGAAGGAACAGCTTCCAATATACATTACATGGAAACAATTTCTCTCTGGTGCAAATTCTTTCATGAGTATTACAGTAAGAGGAGCTGGCGAAGGATTTTCTACAATTTTTATGTGCATGAGATGTCTCTCCAGTATGAATTCTTTCATGAGAGTTACATCAACTGAAATCGGCAAAGGTTTCTCCCCAATGTTTACATGTTTAAGGCTTCTCTCCAGTATGACCCCTTTCATGCTTGTTACGGTAACCGGAACTGGTGAATGCTTTACCACAATGCTTACAGGCATAAGGTTTCTCTCCATTGTGAAGTTTTTCATGAGTGTTACGGGAACTCAAAATGGCAAACATTTTCCCACAATGTTTACATGCATAAGGTTTCTCTCCAGTGTGACCCCTTTCATGAGCATTACACCAAATAGAACTGGTGAAGGCTTTCCCACAATGCTTACATGCATAAGGCTTCTCTCCAGTGTGAATTTTTTCATGAGTATTACGAGAACTCAAAATGGCAAAAGTTTTGCCACAGTGCTTACATGCATAAGGTTGCTCTCCAGTGTGAATTCTTTCATGAATATTACGATAACTGGCTTGGGAAAAGGCTTTTCCACAGTGCTTACATGTGTAAGGCTTCTCTCCAGTGTGACTTCTTTCATGAGTGATAAGAGAACCCAAAATGACAAAGGTTTTGTCACAGTGCTTACATGCATAGGGTTTCTCTCCAGTGTGAATTCTTTCATGAACATTGCGATAGCTGGAATTGTTGAAGGCTTTTCCACAATGCTTACATACATAAGGCTTCTCTCCAGTGTGACTTCTTTCATGAGTGATACACCCCGTCAGACTTGCAAAGGTTTTGCCACAATGCTTACACGTATAAGGTTTCTCCCCAGTGTGAATTCTTTCATGAATGCTACAAGAAGTGGGACTGGAGAAGGTTTTTCCACAATCTTTACATGCGTAAATCTTCTCTCCAGTGTGAATTTTCTCATGACAGTTACGAGACCTCAAAATGGCAAAGGTTTTGCCACAGTGCTTACATGCATAAGGTTTCTCTCCAGTATGAATTCTTTCATGAATGTTGCAGTAACTGGAACTTCTGAAGGTTTTTCCACAGTGCTTACACATGTAAGGCTTTTCTCCAGTGTGACCCCTCTCATGAGTGTTGCACCAACTAGAACTGGTGAAGGCTTTTCCACAATGCTTACATGCATAAGGCTTCTCTCCAGTGTGAGTTACTTTATGTTTCTCAAAACATGAAGCATATTGAAATGTTTTCCCACATTGCTTACAACTGTATTTTTTCTTTCCAATATGACCTTTTTCAGGGTTGATAAGATTATTGGAATCAATAGAGGCTTCTTCACTGTGGTTGTGAACAAATGATTTCACTTCTGTATGGATTCCATCATCATCTTTTGGGCTATATGTATATCTCTTTAATATGTTCCGATTGAGTTTATCGCTACATTGTGTTCTGTCATGATGCTGATTAGAGGGGAGACTCCTAAACTCTTCCTTACATTGCTGATTCTCATGAGATTTCTCCCTGGGAGAAGTTTCAAGTACCTGAAGTGATTCATAATTACTGATATTTTCCCAGTGTTTCTGATGTATAAAAGCTTCCTTACATTGAGATTCTTTCCCTGTAGTTTGGTCTCTGAGATACACATGTGAGGATGAATGATCAATGATGTTTCTTACATGCAATGGGCTTTCATGAACTATTACTGCAGGAGGGTTGTCTTCATTAACCATATTCTTTTGAAGCAGATGATGGTTGCCATCACATTGACTATCACATTTATATTCACAGTCTTTCTCAACCAACTGAGTTCTGTAAGAAATGAGAAGACAATTACTTTAAACAAGGGAAATGTTGAAGGCTGGTTAACGTGGTCCACTACAACTTTACTATTAGAGAGGAAAGAGCAGAATACCTCCAAAGTTGAGGGCAATGTAACTACTTGTCAACCCATCATATGTAAAGAAGTAAACTGTTGACTATGCTTCATTAAGTACAATGAATGCAGCAGGGTAGTAGTGGTATACACCTTTAATCCCAGCACTAGGGAGGCAGAGGCAGGCAGACTTCTGTGAGTTCAGTGCCAGCCTGGTCTACAAAGCTAATTCTAAGACAGCTAAGGCTACCGAGAGAAAGCATGCCTCAAAAATCCAAAACCAAAAACCAAACACACAAAAAAATTATGAAGGAGCTGTATCATAGTCTTAGAGATTAAGAACAATTCTTGCTCATCCAGTAGACCACAGTTTTAACATGAGCACTCATGTGGAGGGTTCACAAATTCCTGTTGGTCTTGAGTTGAAGAATCTATTGTGCTCTTCTGGCCTCTGCAAATCTTTTTCCCACAGGCAGTGTACAAAGTATACATATGCATACACATAAAATAATTAATGGATATAAATGGAGTGGACATTCAGGCACAGGTCTTGGCATTAATAGACAATCATAACAATCACATAAAGTTGTTGCATTTTGGCATTCAAAATACTCAGCCTACATTGGTTAGTTTATCAACTAGTCCCATCTTGGGTCACGGGAGAATAGGGACCCTTAATTGAGAAAATGACTCAAAAACATTGGGCTGTAAACAAGTCTTTAGGAGCATTTTCTCATTCCTGATTCATGAGAGAGGGCTTAACCCATGGTGGAAGGTGTGCCTCTGGGCAGGTGGGTATGAATTTTATAAGAAAGATACCTTAGTAATCCACAACAAGCAAGCTAATAAGCAGCATTCCCCCATGGTCTCCAGTTTAGTTCCAGCCTCTGGGTTTCTGCCTATTTTGAGCTCCTGCCCTACCTTACCTCCTGGACTATAACGTGGAAGTGTAAGCCAAAATATGCCCATTGCTCCAAAAGATGACTTTGGTCATGGTGATTATAACATGAACAGAGAGCACTCTAAAACAGAAGTTGGTTACCAGGTTCATAGGGTATTACTGTGACAGAGCTGACCATGTGGTTTTCATTAAGACTGTGAAAATGACCAGAAACACATAGGCTACAGGACCTTAGTCACCGAATCTCAGAGGATAATGAGTTGTCCCAGGAACTCAGAGGACAGGAATGCTAAGAACAATGTAAATGATGGATGTTTGACTTCTCTAGTTTTAGGGATGATGGAATGTACCTCAAAGGCTCTACTAGGACAGTTCCTGTGATATTTTCTATTAAGAATCTGTACTTTCTAATGTTACATCATGCTGTATATTGTATGATTAAGATGATTTAGAGAGAAACAAGCCATGAAAGGTTCTGGATTAATAGTGTGGGATTTGAGTGTAAGGTAGACAAGTTAAAGGGTTTTGGTTAGCTTCCATCAAGCTAGTTCACACATCTGAGAAGAAGGAAAACCAAAGGAGAAAATGGCTTTATCAGATTAGACATGTCTGCGGAGACATTTTCCAATTACTGTGGGTGTTGGCTCCTAGAGAGATCAGCCAGGGTTGAAGAAGGCAGGAGCTGAGTAAAGGATGAGGAACACACCAGCAAACAGCATTTCTCCATCACCTCTGCTTTAGTTCCTGCCTCCTGATTCCTGTCAGGCTTGAGCTCCTGCCCTGCTTCCCTTTATGATGGGACTGTGATAAGGAACTGTAAGTAAAAATGAGCTCCGCTCCACAGTTGCTTTCTCTCACAGCAAAAGTGGGGAATAAAACGCACCCCTTATATTTAAGACTCAGAAAAATATTTAGAATGATACTAAATAATTTTAAATATGAAGGGAAGATTTTGTGTAATAAACTACTGGAAAAGCTTTTTTGGAGATTAATGTTCCATCACATGTTGGTAATAGTCATAAATTACAGATGGTATACACAAATATTAAACAATATAATTCAATGCTCTGTTACAGGAATTTGTGGTTAGATTCAATTTATTAGATTCATTTTGTCCTCTCAATTCCTTTCTATTGAATATAAATTACCCCAGATTTCTGAAGAGATCTTTGTAGTCCTCTTCAATATTTTCTTCTAGTCCTTTCTCTAGAAATAAACCCAAAGAATTCATTATCACATATTCAAGATTTAAAAAAATTATTGCAATCTTACTCTTACGACATGGGTATGCACACTAAAGTCACCACATGTTCCATTCAAGAATTCAAATCACACCACTACATATAGAAGCAAGAAACAGTTGTTCTATGACTGAATATGCAACAGGAGTAGGTTGTGTTCTTTACCTATGGACATAAGGTTCAAAAATGTCTCTTTCATCACATTTCTGTAGAGCTTCTTTTGACTGGAATCCAACAAAGCCCACTCTCCTGAGGTGAACTTCACAGCCACATCCTCAAAGGTCACCGGCTCCTAAAAGAGTGCACATGTTACGATGGTTACTTTTCACTGACAGGCTGATAATATACAGAATCATCTAGGACTGAAGATTCTGAAGATACTTCTAAGTCATTACACAGATGACTGCTAATCACAAAACATCTGTAGGATGCTATCTTGAGTTCTTATTGTAAGAAAGGCAGATGCAGTCTCAGTTACTATTCTACTGCTCAGATAAGACTTCATGACCAAAGAAGTATTTAATCAGGGCTTGCTCACACTTTTAGAGAGTTAGTCAGTGATTATAATGACGGGAAACAGACAGGCAGTGAGCTGGAAAAGTAGCTGTATGTTTTACTCCTGAAAAAGACAGCAGGCAAAAAGATGGACACAGTGCCAGAAATGGGCTTCTGAAACCTCAAAGACCACCTCCAGTGACACACCCCCTAAACTGAGGCCACTTCTAACACTTTCCAATGAGTTCCACTAACTGGGGACTAAGGTTTCAAATATACAAGCCTACAGGGCAAGTCACAACAACACAAACACACACACACACACACACACACACACACACACACACACACACACACTTGAGATGAAGCACTTTGGGAACTGTATAGAGATTATATTAATGGAAGGAGGGAGCTGAGACACAGACAACTATACATCATTCTGTTCCTGATATGACCAGACGCTTCATAGTTGTGCATTTTATGGAGTGTACTCTTCAATTGTGAGATGAAATAAATGCTTTCTGCTTTAAATCACATTTCTCAGATCCATTTATGACAGTCAAATGAAAAGCCTAATACAAGAATTAGATTTTTTTAAAAGTGGGACCTTTGTTGTAAGCAAAACTAACCTGGTTCTCTGTTGGCATTTTGATCTTGTTTTAGAAGAAATGTGGAGGAATTGGCAAGAAAATTCTCTTTAGACAAAAAAAAAAAAAAAAAAAAAAAAAATCTAGAACACACTGAACACAAAGCTAAATGAATCATTCTGTTAGACACTTCAAAGACAAAAATACTGAAAAAAAATGCCTACAGAGGAGACATGTATCAGGAAAGTTCAGTGAGGAACAAGGACTCACTCAGTCAGGAACTAGAGTAAGGGCCATTCCTGTGCTATCAGAGTCAAGAACATAACTTCCTTCTGCCCTACATCAGAGAACTTGAAATGAACTTGATGGTACAGATTGTTGAGTACTTGGTAGAAGAAAAGAACGTGAGCAAGCTAAAATTTGAAGCAAGGAGAGTGGCTGTAACTGATAAGCAGGTTGGTACTGAGCACCGGGACAACAGTGAAGCAGCAAGCACAGAGAAGACTGAACAACCTGGGACTCGGGTCTGGGCGTGGTCTCTGCACACAGCCCTTCTGAACCATGAGAACCCTGAGGTTATCCCTCTTAGAAAAATTCTCTTTAGTGTGTTGTATCTATGTCTGCTTTAAAAATAGCAACAAGTTAGTTCCTTTAGCAATGCCTTAGTAACTCCTTATCGTATTCAAATACCTTTTGGAAAACAAACGGGATATATGAAAAATAGGCTGATGTGAAATCAAGTAGTTTGAGGTGTATGTGCAATAAGGCAAATTGTATTCTCAAAGGAAATGTTCAAGAAGAATTTTTCTTTTAATGTTTTCACATTTTTTCTTCTAAATAATTGAGCCTCACAGTTCTAAAATCAGATGTCTAGGGGGAAATGACATGCGGTTAGCAAGGCTGACCAAATGAAATCTTGTCAGTCAAAACACTGAACCTTCTGTGCATGCTGTGTCCCTTAGCAACCAAACCCTCTTTCCTTCACAGTCCCTCAGATAACTGACACCTTTGAGTACCCTCACTCTTAGGGCCTACTGACACCTTTCACTGTATATTTCTGACCTGTACTATGCCTTTGCTTTGTATAAAGTTACCCTTCTCTAGACTGGAATACCCTGCCCAGACTCCAATAACCAACTAAGTACTGAACAAACAGTTACACAGAGCAAAGTAAACCAATTCTCCTCTCTCACGACTAAAATTTTCCCTACCTACTTCCTATTCCATTTCCATTGTGATATTTATGTTCTCAATGGCTCACCAAACTAATCAGTTTTATCAAAAACAATCATCAACCTGAGGTCTCCATGTCCTACAATATAGGTTAGTTAAGGATGCACCATCTCTACTACGTTATTCACCAAGTAATGGATAAGAAATCAATAGAAGACAAGAAAAGTGGATTAATAAGTGTGGGAGGCCAGCTGGCACCCTTTAAAGGGTTCCTATGAGGAAAAGAGAGGGATACGAAGCTTTTAGATATAAAGATAGTGAAGAGGAGAAAAACAGAATCACAGGGTAGCTTCGGGAGGACCCGGATCAAAACCCAACAGTCCCTCTGCCTCTTCAAAAGGGCTTTTTATAACAATGCCAAGGGATGGGGCAAAAGACCTCCCCCTTGCTAGATCTAAGCACACCACACAGCCAAGTGTAGACCCTTCCAAACACCTGTTAACTGGTAAAATAATCACCTTATGCAGCCCTGCTGGGTAAAGCAAACTCAGATTATCGGACCCTGAGTAAGTTCTCACTAGGAAACCTCTGTCGGTCTCTACAAATAAGTGACTCTGCCAATCAAACAATGTAGAACTCTTTTGCTTCAATTTAGGACAAGTTCTCTGGCCTAAGTCTCCAGCCACACAGAATCCATGAGAAGTGTTGTTTTCTCTTTCTCCCTTTCACTTTCGTTTTCTTCCTGTGTCAATTAGATCAACATCGTTTGGAAACAACTGATTTCTTATTGACTTAATCCTACATCAGTTACATGAATAATAATTGTCTATGTTAAACATGAACATTGTAGGTTTATAGAAGGCCAATGAATAAAGACACAATGGAAAAAAGAGTATTCCTACTGAGAAGGAACCCAATTTTCCCCCAAAAATATTCTACAACGCATGTATAAAAATGTAAAAATCTAGCCAGGCAGTGGTGGCACATGCCTTTAATCCCATCACTTGGGAGGCAGAGTCAGGTGGATCTCTGTGAGTTCGAGGCCAGCCTGGCCTACAGAGCGAGCTCCAGGACAGGCACCAAAGCTACACAGAGAAACCTTTAATTGAAAAACCACCAAAAAAAAAAAAAAGGAAAATCCCACAAACATTTTGGATCAGTCAAATTTTGGGGTAGAATGGGATCGGTCCTCAAGAAGGCAACCCCTAGCTAAGAAGGTATGGACAACTGATGCATTTGTGGAGATGGAGAGTCATTCTTCCTCAGAAACGTCACCACTAGTAGGTTGCCCACACACACCTCTGGATGGCCACACACATTGGGATAACACTAACTGAACTCAGCGGGTTAGAAAACAAAATAAAACAAAACAAGTAAACCAAAAGGACATAAAATAAAGGTGTGCTGGGGTGTAAGGGTTAGATAAAATACATCACTTATAGAGAGGAAATTCCCAATAATAAACATATTAAATAGTTTCTTGGCCTTTTCATAAGCTACTTGAGGCATGTGAGTGGCCATGCCCCACCCCCAGAACCTCCAAAGCCCAGGCTCTGCCCACAGAACACTCTAACTGCCATAAAGGCCGGACTCAGCCCTACCAGGCATCGGTAGCCAAGCTCTGCTCTACAGAGGAAAAAGCCCAAAATCTGGGCTTAAAAACCCACCAATTCCCACCCTAGAAATCTTCACCTTCGAAAGTTTCACCCCCAAGAAATGCTATATAAACCCTGTCTTTTGCTCAGTTCTCTACTGCTTCTCACCCAAGCAGAGGCAGCCACCCTACTGGGTCTTGCAATAAATCTGTTATGTGGTTTGTTGTGAGGTGTGACTTTGTGGTATTCCCTGGCTCCTGACTTAGGATACATTTCCCTTCAGAGCTGTAACACTTGCCATGGGGAAACATGCCCCCCATTAGAACTGTAACACTTCCATTGGGGAAGCCTTGTTGCTCAGAGCTGTAACACTTATACTTTTAATAAGAAAACAATAAATCAGATCTCTGCAGGGTTAGCATACAGGTAAGCTGGTCAAAAGCTTGAATTCTTACTCAGCGTTAGTGTTAATTTGAATTGCTGCAATTAAGCAAATCAGTGTGAGCTTGCCTCAAAAGCAGAAAACAGAATTACTATTTCACCAAGCTATACATTTCTCTGCATATCATGAAAAGAGTCCGTACACTACAACAGATACATACACACTGATGATCATGCTGCTCTAGTCCCAATAATTAGAGAAAGAATCAGCCTGAATGCCCATCAGGTGATGCCTGGATAATGGAGATGTGGCACATGGTGCAGGATATTTGATCATGGTGTGTGAGGATATGTCTCTGTCCTTCCTTGTGTGCCTACAGCACCTTCTGATTGGGTTAAGAAAGAGCAGAATGGCCAACAGCTAGGCAGGAGAGGATAAGCAGGACTTCTGGGCAGAGAGAGGAACACTGGGAAGAATCTGAGGCATAGGGGATTTGCCAGCCAGATGCAGAGGAAGTCAGACATATGGTACTGGGGAGAGGTAATGAGTCACAAGGCAGAATGTCGATTAATTAATATAAACAGTTAATTTAAGTTTTAAGAGCTAGTTGGGAATAAGGCTAAGCTAAGGCCAAGCTTTCATAATTAATAAGACGTCTACATGTCATTACTCGGGAGCTGGCAGTCCAAAGAAAGACCAGCTACATTTGGCATCCAGCGTGGAGGCATGTATATCTAAACATAGGGCCTGAGAAAGCTGAAAAAAGTTCTGGACACAGAGCCGGATACAGCTTCCTAGCAACCAGTGTCTCTCAGGCAGTCCAAATGCTCACTGTGTACAGAGATGCAGCTCATTTAAGAGGCCGTGCTGTGCAACTGAGCACTTGCATAGGGCCTATGAACAGCTGGCATGCTGGCCAGCGAGAGACGAGGCAGAAGCACTTGCTGCAGCATGGGCTCGGTAACTTCCCAGAGCCAGGGTGGCTAGGCAAGAGGCTTGGCTCTCACAGAAGAGCAAAGCAGCACTTTCCAGAGCCACAGTGAATACACACCGCAGTCTCTCTAGCTATCTTGTAAATGCTTACTGCTTGTGGCTGTCCCTTCCTGTTGGGTCATGATGGGTGGCCTAGCCTTTTAAGGCTTAGCTCACACTGCAGACATGTAGAAAACCAAGTCCAGACTGAGAAAAACCTCTGAATAGGCACATTATGCTTGAAAATGTGTTTAAGTACTGAAGAAAGAAAAGAAAATGGGCACACAGAGTAAGAAAAAATAAATAAATAGCTTGAAAATAATAAAGGGAAGTAAAGAGAGAGTAAAGTAATATAAAAAGAATGAGCCACACAAGGATGGGAAATATCCAAACACAGGATGTTTGGGCCCTATATAACACTTTATTAACTTTAATTTTCTTAAATGCTAGTGAACAAAAAACAACAGCTGCTGAGAGACATTGAATTTTGGAAAAAAAAAAAACTGCTGAATTAAACCAGCCTATATATATTTTAAGGATGTCTTGACTTCAAAATGGAAGTAGGAAATTTGTTGTGTTGGAGGAGAGGTTATGCCTTTGTTTCCAAAGGAAAAGAGAAGTTATGGATTCCTTAAAATTAATAAAGATCAGATTTGACTGGGGGAGACCTCCTGAAAATCTTGGCTACATATACAAAGAAAGAAACCAAGAAAAACTATCAGACAGGTGATGTATATGCTGATCCCCTGACATGTGAACAACTCTGACACTGGATGAGACATGATAAATCTTGTTAGCTATAGAGTCTTAATAACTTATCATTATATGCCATCCTTTCATGAAGCCTGGAAGGTGATTTATAGTACAGTTTTGTTAGACAGTCCAAACAGACTTATAAAGTTGACAGATGTCTTTTACCTGCTCAAACAGAGCAGAAAATCATGTTTAGCTGACTTGTGCACACCACACAGCCCACACTTGTGTTAATGCAGATATGTATGTTACATTTAAAAGTTTGTATGACAAGACAAGTAGCCCAGGTGATACAGTCTCACAAAAAGCCTCTGTTGCAGTTTCCTCAAAAATCTGCATCCAGAAGAACTTCAAAGCAGCTAGCTGAGATGGTACTGCCTCACAGACTACTGCAGCCAGGTAAGTGCAGATTATGTGCAATTTCCCAATACACACAGACTGGACATAAAATGATACAGCTAGCTCTCCAGGACTTAACCATTATCCCAATTTTCTCAGGGTCCTCTAAAGATGCCATTGCCCCCAGGCAGCAGGAAGTAATTTTAAGAACACAATGCTCACATTCCCAAGAGATGGGATAGGTGGGTTTTGGTCATTCAGTGGATTATGGATGTTTGTCTTTATTTAGGGAGGTTAGATGCAATTTGTTATTGGTTATAGTCAATGAGGAAACTAAACAAAGAAGGTTAAATCAAGGGATTTCTTTCTTTTTCTTTCCTCTATCCTTCTTTCTCTACTATCTAGTGAAAAAAATTAGGGGATATAGGAATGATAGGATAAAAGGGGAGATTACTAAATCTACTTTTAAACTAAAAACCAGCTACTAGTCTCAAATATTTTATACTGGTATGGATTTTTGTATATTGATACAAATTAAAGATTCTTTTGTTATAACATATTGTATACACATTTTTACTCTTATTTAAGGTATTGTAGCTATGCAGCTCATTTAAAAATGTAAAGTTCTAGTCATTGAAAGCTATTATTACAAACTATTTAGGATAAGTAAGAAATGCAGGTTAGTAGTTAGTTATCTACAAAATCAAACTTGTAGTCATTAGGTATGTTTTTCAAGATTAAACAAAGATATATTTTAGATAGGTGGTCTTCAAACACTTCACAGATCTACAGAATATGGAATTTAAAATGTTTTAATAACATGAGGCTTTTCATGACAGTGAGATACGTCTGATCCTGGCAGCACCAATATACTTCAGAGAAGATGATGGGCATTGAAGAAACTCTATATGGCGTTTGCTTTCAATGTGGCAAAGCTAGCCACTGGGCAAGAAACTCTTCTTGCCTCAGTTACTCAGTTACTATCTAATTGGACAAGCAAGACACAATGAAGTCTACTGTCAAACTTTGTAAAAACAAGATAGGACAGTCCTTCAAAATTCCTGCTTCACAGAACAGTCTGTCAGATAACGTAGGCCTGTAGGCTGGGACGGATGCCCCAACATTACAGAGGAACCTTGCATGACTGTCCAAGCAGCCAGCTGTTTCTGTCATTTCTATAGTTTTGGAAGCTGCTTGCTCTGCACATCCTGTCTACTCAGGTAATATTTTATCCTTCCTAGGTCACTGATGTGGTTGAAGACTAGAAAGTTAATAGTTGTACAGTTTTCCTTGTCACTAATTTCAGAAAAGAAACTCACAAAGGAAATGTAAAGTTTACAAAGGTTGAGAGACATAAAAGCTTAAGTTGTTTATCAAAAAAATGTTTTAAGGTATAAAGATATTTTTAGTTGATAATGTAAGTTATACTAGAAAGTGATTATCCTATCTTGGTGATATCCCTCACCAAGATAGGATAGATAATAGAGTACTTTCTCCAAAGTTGCCAAATAAAAATTGACTGGATATTGTGAATGTGATTCTTACCTGATAATTGTTCTCATTGTACGTAGTTTAACTGTGTTAGAGTAAAAAAAAAAACATTTCCTTCTTTATTTTATACAAAAAGGGAGAAGTGTTGGGGGACATTTGATCACACTGAGTAAAGATGTGTCTCTGTCCTTCTTTGCCTGCCTAAGGCATAGTTTGATAAAGAGCTGAATGGTAACTACAAGGCAGAAGAGGACTTCTGGGCATAGGTAGGAACTCCGGAAAGAATCTGAGTGGCGGAGGACTCACCAGCCAGATGCGGAGGAAGTCAGAGATACTGAGGAGAGGTAATGAGCTACACGGCAGAATATAGATTAACATAAATGGGTTAATTTAAGTTTTAAGAGCTACTTAGGAACAAGCCTAAACTAAGGCCAAACTTTCATAATTAATAAGAAGTCTCTGTGTCATAATTCAGGAGCTGGTGATCCAAAGAAAGACCAGCTATAGGCACATGTACATAGCAGAATCCTACTCAGTTAAGGAGAAAACAGAAATGAAATCTGCAGGCAAATGGATGTAGCTGGAAATGTAATTATACTGAGCCATGTTACCCAAGCACACAAAGTCCAAGCAGTCTGTTTCTCATATATATGGATTCTATCTCTGATCACTTACCCATCTGTATCAAAAGTGGACTGAGCGTCCATAGAAAACAAGGAGAAGAAAGGTTCCATAAGATCTGTAAGTAGGTGGGAGTGTTACAGGGATAGTAGAATGCATGTGATGTGCAAATAAAGCAGTAGATACAGTAGGAAAAAAACAAGCATGGAAAAGTCTTGTATAATATTAGAGGGACCAGCCTTAATATTATACATCCCAGGGGCTCAGGAGAGAGAACTACTAACGGCAAGGACTATTTTCAGGAAACAGAATCTCAGCACACCTAGCTCTATAGTCCACTTGCTTTAATTCCTCTAGCATAACATCCACATATACACAGCTTCAGTTCTGTTCTCATGCCTAGCTCCTTTCTTGCCTGATTTCTCTCTGTTTATCTACTGTTGCCTCTTAAGTTCTATTTAATTCTCTCGTCTTAATTCTGCCTCATCTAGGTCCTTTTCACCTTGTTCTTACCCAGCTAGGGCTTTCCCATCTGACTCTTCCTCATCTTCCATCTCGTTCCTCTAGTACTCTCTTCTAGCCCTTCAATCTAGTTCTTTCCCATCTCCGTTTGTTCCTCTCAAGTTCTTACCCACCTAGTTCTTCCATTCTCTTTTCTCTTCTCTGTCCCTCGTGCCCTGGTATATAAAGCCAGGCTTCCAGGGTCAAACGGAGGGGTGATAAGAATCACACTGAGAGGCAATAACGTTAATTATCATTTGCAACCCCAAAGGAAAGTGACCAATGGGGAAATGAATTAACTAAAGGCTAAATTCAGGTAATATCTAAGAAGAAGGCTCTTATGTGCTCAACTATAGTCTTAAATGTGATTGGTAGAAAATGTTAAGAATCTATAAGTTGCTAGGTCAGTGGGAGAAAATAAAACTGTCTTCTTTTTTCCTGTGGCTCCTATCTGTCCAAGCTATCTGCCGGTTTTCTGCAGGGTGGGGGAAAGTGTGCTCAGTCCCTAGGCAACCTGTGTACAGCTAGATGCCTCTGGTGATAGTTAAAGGGAGATCTAGAACTAGAGGTAAGGTTTGGGAAAGGAGGAAGTAAAGCTTCATTGGCACATCCACCAGGCCTTCTCAAACAGGTAGCCTGGATAGTTAAGTCTGTTCTTAGAGAGTACAGAGGTATCTCTGATAAGGTACTTTCCTCCATCTGGGGATGGACCTGGCCGGATGCTGCCAATGATGATAATTACAGGGAGGCTTGGACTGGGGTTCTGGCTGAGCATAGCTGTCAGCACTGAAAGTTATCTAAGTATTCCTAGAAGTGGTTAGGTAAGGAGTTAAAGGTCTATAAAGCTAGTAAGGCTGTAAGAAAGGAGGGTCCGAGTTAAATTGTGTAAAGCTATTACTGAACATCCACCTGACCTAGGCGGTGTCTCCTTGTGGAATTTATCTTAAATCAGGAGACCTTCATGTGGACTGTTATTATTGCTAGTCCTTGAAAGTGGCCAAGGGAGATATCTGATTCCAGAGAAAGCCTTTCCTAAGGCTGTTCTCCAAATACCTGGAATGTGTATGTCCAGAGAGTGATCAGTCCACACTGTTAGCCCTTCTTAGGGAAAAGTCAATTGGGAAAACTATGAAGGCACACATGATTTTCATAACAGAAGACAGCTGATATATAACAAGCCAAATAACACCAAAAACTCCTTGGAATTTGGCTTCCTCTGGAGGAATTCCCTGATCCCTCCAGGTAGTGACTTTGCCATAACCAGCTGAGTTCTTATGATATATTCCTGCGGCCTGCAGCAGAAAAGAGAAGAGAAGAATAGTTTCAAGTATCAATGTTCAGGAATATTTTCAGTTATGAAGTGATTTCCAGCCCAGCCTGCTGGTACACAAGTATCCTTGTCTTAAAATACACACACACACACACACACACACACACACACACACACACATCTCCAGGATGGAGGTATAATCCTTTCATCCCAGAGAACATGATGCAGAAGAGGGTGATCTTTGAGTTCAAGGCTAGCTTAGTGAACACCAGGAGTTCCTGGATTACACAAGGAAATCCTGTTGCCAAAGCAAAACAAAATAGAGAAATGATAATACATATTATATATAAAATAAAAAAATAAAGTGAAAATCAAAGAAACTACACACACAAGTGTATTAAATACATTATAAATGTAGGGCACACTCAAGTCAACTATACACCACAGTCTAGACTCAGCATCCGCAACCCACAAGCACAGCAAGGTCTATTTGGGACAAGTTCATGGCTAAGACTCACCAAGAGTGCTAGGGATTTGCAGAGAAACAGCTTCACCAGGACAGAAGAGTGGGGGACATGTGGCTCAAGTCTGCCTGCAGGGTGCACACTTCAAGTGAACTTGGGCATAGGCACTATTGTGACAGACTCCACCTCACTGGACTGCACAGCACCAGGGAAAAATCCAGCCGTTGTCGCCACATACCTCCAAAGCAGCCAGTGACCTAAATGCCATGTTAGGTCTCAAACCCTGGACAAATGGCTGAGATGTCCATTAACATATTAAAGAGAAAGCTGGCTGCCAGTCCACCTGTTACAGACTCCACCTGACTGGCATACTTCGCCCAGTGATGGGGCTGCGTTTTTCTTCCCCCAGCTTCTCTGAGTCTATAAAGCCCAGACTTTTTGCCTCTTGGCCACTTGGTCCCCTTCTCTCCTCTTTCTCTTCTCGTTGTCTCTTGCTCTCCCTACCCTTTCTCTTCTAATATGGCCCAGGTCACTGCGGACCACTCCAGAGGCCCTGGCTGTGCTGTCTCTCTCTCATAATTACAATGAACCTTCTCCTCCACCACACATGGGTGTAGTCATGTCCTCTTGTATTTTTAATTCACCTGCCACCCAGGATTCCAGGAGCCCAACGCACACTCACCATTTTGTGCACCTGATGTGTCTAAATGTCCTCCTGAAGACTCCTGCAGTCAGCAGAACACACAGTCACCCAAACAGGTGCTCAGGAGAATATTCTTTGCTAAGCAAAGCAAAACAAAACAAAACAGCACTCAGGGTAGGAGCAGGCTCCAAGTAGATTCAAGCACAGGAACCACACAGGGCTTGATAGGAAACCTGAAACATTAGGAATGAGATAAAAGCCCATGACATTCTCCCACTTCATGTTTCAATGTGTCCATTTTCTGCCAATATACTTAAAACACACCAACAAGGGAATACAATTACTCAATGGATGGATAAAATAGACATACACAGCAGGAGTACTCCACTTAGGGCTCACAGTTATGAAAAGCAACCCTTGAATTTCAGAAAAGGTTTTCTTTGCATAAGGCCATGAGGAAACCCTCCATTCACTAGAGTAAACATTCCCAAATCTCAGGATCTCACAGTCTGCTAACAAAGAGCCCACAATGGTCATTCTCTAGTGATGATGCAGAGACACTAAACGATTAACCCTGAGACTTCATCATGCCTGCTTCTGCTTTCATGATATTCCCAACAGTAATTGCAAATTAATATTAATTGATTTCCTTTCATGTGTATAGATTTTTTTTGTGCTTGGTGCCATCCAGAAGGCATTGCATTCCCTGAAAGTGGAGTCCCAGACTGTCGTGAGTTAGAATGTGAATGCTGGAAATCAAATTCTGTTCTCTGAAAGAGAAGTCTGTGCTCTTAACTGCTGACTCATCTCTCCATCCCTTATTCACATTAAGATTTTAACAAAAATAAACAGTAAAATTCACCAATACTTTGTTCAAGTCTATCAAATTAGGTCTTGAAACATGACCATCACAGATGCTCTTCATATGAGAGACCGTTTTGACTAATCTTAGTCATGATGTGACAGACTGTCTTCCCAGATAAGCAACCTCCATCTTGGAGAATTCCTAAGTGCCCACTTGCATAAGATTATCACAGCTGGGCTTGTTGACCATTTACAATCCCACATGGAGGGATGCAGGAAAGCACAAGACTCTCATCCGAGGATCCAGGTGATGAGATCTGGAAAGGGGATAAGACATATGGAGGCAGGGGAGAATGAAGGGGACAAGGACTGGGGTGATGCACTCTTTTTGCAGCTACTGGGAAACTTATCCCTGCTGAGTGAGGCTTTCCAGGATCAGCTGGCTGAGGGAGGAATGGCCAAACTCCTATAAATAATCTTTATCATATGCACTTTAAGGAACCCAATCAACCCATGGGTTCCCTAGGATGAACTGTGGCAGAATCCTGCCTCAGTTTGCTGTTTGGGTCTTGGGAAGAATTGCTTTACATCTCCCCTGAGGAAGAAATTTTAGCAACACTTGGCTTGTTGGCTGGACATGTTATCCAGCATGTCATATTCTATGACAGCAGCAGCAATTAGGTTAAGACATCCATCTTCTTCACTGGGATGTGAAAGCCAACATTTCCCTAACCAAGATCCTGTGAGAGCTGAAGCTATGTTTTACATTTTAATTACCAGGCCTAAAAGATCCATAAAACAAAAATCCCTCTAATCTGTAAGCCCCTTGACTAAGGACATACACTTCCTGCAATGCTTGTGGCTACTGTTTATGTAAGTAAACAAGCCACGTTTTTGCTCCCCTAAACAAGTTCCTTTGACTCAACTATACTGGATTGCACATGTAGGCAGGAGGTAAGTAGGAAGGAAGTATTTCAGGAAATATGCATGCCCCTGATTGAACCTGGTGGGGAATATGTAGTTTGCCTTGATGAGCCTCTGCAAAATGTGACTTGTTGCCATTTTCTGGGAACCTGGGAATGGACTGGGCCAGAGTCCATCCACCTGGGCAGTATTCAATTAAAGCTTGGTTCAAATTTGGCTCAAAAGTTGTAGTAGTTTTCTTATTTTTGACCTGGTAGGATTAAAAATACATGGAACCACCCATGCTCAGAGCAACAAAGTGACATGTGTAGAATTGTAAAAAACACACATCTCCTGTGGAAATTGATACTTTACAAAATTAAGATCTCTCAGAAGAAAGCCAAGCCTGATACCATCCACTACCTGGAGGGTAAAGAAAGTTGGTATTTTTTTCCCAAAGACTGCAATCCTGGAAATTTCTGGTTACAAAATTCACACTCCCAATTCCTTCTGTTTAAAACAGCTAAAGCAAAACAAGCAACAGCAACAAAAAAACAATGCCAACGCCATGAAGCTCTTTGTCAGCCTTGTTGGCCTTCTGCACATTCACCAAAGTTACAATTACAATTTACAGAATTCCAAGATCACTGCAAGCAAATAAAATGTGAAGCAAATATGAATTTCTGTCTTCAGAATGGTACCTTTGACCAACTGCATTCAGAAGAAAAAGAAAACACTGTTGTACATTATCCCTTAAAAAAAGAAAGAAAAGAAAGGAAAAGAAAAGAAAGAGAAAGAGAAAAAGAAAAAGAAAATTGGATGAGGTGTTAAGGGTAGTTTAGACACTGCTGCTCTGTGTGAACTTCTCTAACACCAGGAGGCACAGGACTCAATTCAGAGGCCGACCAGATGGGGGAGGGGAAGGGGAAGACAGGAAGGAAATCAAAGGTGATGAGAGGAAACAATCTGAATCAGCACGAACAGAAGCACAAGGCGAGAAGGGAAACTGCACAGAACACCCACATCCCCACCCAGCACAGTGTGGACGCAGCATCACCAACCCGCCAGTGCTGCAAAATCTGTGTAGGTGCGGGTTCACGGCAAGGACTCACCCGAGAGGGCTGGGGATTACAAAGAAGCAGCTTTGCCAGAACAGAACAGTGGAGGACTAAAGGAAAAAGGATGCCTGCTGGATGCACACTTCAGGTGCATGTGGAGATGACCATGGCTGTTCCAGATTTCACCTTACATTGGGCCTCATAGCAGCAGGGGAACCTTCAGGTAGGAGCTCTGCATATCTCCCAAGTAGCTAGTGACCCAACCTTGCCACCCAGGAATCCAAGAGCCCAAGGTACACTCACTGTTACGTTTCTTCCTCACAAAGAAGCCTGCTGCCCTCTCTAACAGTCACCCAAGCTGGACTTGACATTGCTCTCCTCTACCGCAAAGCCTAAAGAAGCAGTATGTCCAGCACCCTATGACTATCCACGATCCTCACTGGACAGTTTATTCCTTTTCATAATAAGGTCTATGAATTGTTCTCACTCTACGCCCTCTGCCTTAACTAATAAAACACTTTAGGGAAGTTCTGGTGCAAACCCTTACTGCCAGCACACTTGAGGGAGATGGTCTTCTGAGAATCCAAAGCCATTCATGGCTATTCAGTATTTCCCATCTGCCATTCCCAAAATGATACTGTCTTCAGTTAGCTCTGCACATTCTAATCACATGGCCAATTCAGCCAAGGAAGTAGGTTGCCTAATTGCTGAGCAACTCCTCTCCATCTACCCACCCATAACAAATCCCCAATTTGTATGCCAATATCTGTAGCAAACTACCTTTTGTGGCCTTTTCTTCCTCTCTGACCCCTTCTGCAGTGGACCACATAGATATACCCCTTCAAACTTCTTTTGGCCCACTCATTACTTTATCCCAGGCCCCACACAACCAGGTATCCCTACATACTATTTTGAGCAGTGAAGCAGATAGGCTACATGCAGATCCTCACCTCTGCCTTCATTCCTCCAAGTCCATCCCCAATTCTCATCCCCAGCTCTGAAGCAGACTTTCTGCTGCTCCCTGTCCTCACTATCTGCAATTTCTGAGGAAATTAAGCAGATCCTAGTAGAAAACACACCCTGCCTTCCTCCCTCCTGTGGGCTCCCTGAGCCACCCCCCTCTAGGATTTCTCTATTCATAAGTTTCAACTCTCAATACAGATAAAGAAGTAGAAAAGGACACCTTTGTCAGGCCTGACCAAGGTGAACCACTAGAGATCACACCACACAAGAGATTTATTTCAAGAGGTTTATTGGGGGATGGAAGAGAGTGAAAGTCCAGAGTAGAGACATGAAAGAGACAGACAGACAGTGGGACCAGGAGGCAGAGAGAAGGAACAAGGCAGAGAAACTGAGAGACAGAGAGAAGGAAGAAGACAGAAACAATCTGTGGTGTCAGGGACTTTAAGGGGGCATGTGTCGCTACAAAACTGACAAGCAACTTGTAGCAACAGGACAGCAGAAATGTGCCACACCTGGCAGTGAGGGTGACTGCTTAAGCTGCTGCCACTGCTTGCCACCTCAGCTGCCACAGCCACCACAGGTTGGCAGGGGTGCCAAATTTACAACACTTAGAAACATTTTCTACCCACAGTGGCTACACTTAACAAGATCCCAAAGCATGTTATACCAGGGAAAACATAAAAACCACTCTGCTAAGAACCAGAGAAGGTAAGAGAAACCAAGGACAACACACCCACACAACAAATACAATACCAGATATCAACACCTAAATTACAATCTTCCCAAACCGTGACGCCTGGACTCCAGTGTAAAAACACAACCAGTACCAGCCAGGACAGGATATCCCCACTACCGCAGAGCCTTCCCTTCACAGCAGGCCCTGAGTCGGGCAACATAGTTGATGCATAAGTAAAACCACTTAACATTCATAAAAACACTCACAGTCCTGATGAACATGATAAGGTCCCTAAAGGAGAAATGAACAAAGGCCTTAAAGAAATCTACAAAGCCAAACAAACAGTGGAAGAAAATGAATAAAACATTCAAGACATGAAAGTGGAATCAATTTAAAAAAAACTGGAACAAAATAAAATCTGGAAATGAAAATTTTAGGCACTCAAACCTTACCTAGAGGCAAGCCTCACCAAGAGAATACAAGATCTGAAACAAGTTAACCACACCCAAGAAAAGATAGGAAATAAATCATCCCAAACCAGTAAATCAAAGTTGGGGAATACACACACACACACACACACACACACACACACACACACACTCACCTCCACTACCAATACCAAAACAACAACAAAAACAAATTTAAAAGAATTAAGAAACACCGTTATCTGATAACATCCAATATCAGTGGTCTCAATTCCCCAATAAAAACACACAAACAGAATGGATGTGCAAACAGGGTATATCTGTCTGCTGCTTCCAGGAAACACATCTTAACATCAAGGATTGACTCCAGGTAAAGTCATGGAACAAATTACTCCAAGTGAATGAACCCAAGAAGCAAGCTGGTGTAGCTACTTTAATATGTGACAAAATAGTAGACTTCAAACTCAGACTGATCAGAGGAGATAGGGAAGAACACTATATAATCAAAGGAAAATCCACCAAAATGACATTTCCGTTCTTAACATCTATTTCCCAAACACAAGGGCATCCAAGCTTGTGGAGGAAAAAACCCACTACTGCAGCTTAAATGACATATTAACGCTCACACGGTAATAGTGGGAGACTTCACTATCCCACTCTCACCAACACACGGGTCATCTAGACAAAGCAAGTAGAGAAATGCTGGCACCACCCCATGGTATAAAATGAATGAACTAAACAGACACAGAACATTTCACTCAAATACAAAAGAATATACCTCCTATTCTATACATAATTTTTGTATAATATTATAGGTCCAGCCTTAATATTAGAGTATCCCAGGGGGCCCAGAAGTGACACTACCAGCAGCAGCAGGTGGGAATGAATCTAGATACACGGAGCTCTTTCATTCAACTCATTTATTCAACCGCCACCATCATTCTGTCCAAAATTCTCTGCCCGCTTCTCTTGGGACTCATCTATATCTTTTCCAAGACAGCAACACCTTCATGTGTACAGTACAACATAAGAATTGCAAGGTCCCCACCAGAAGCTTCCTGACAGCTTCATTTGCAACCCAAAAAGGGGAAGAGAATACAGGTGGAGTTAGACAGGAGCTGGAATAAATCAGAGAAGGAATTTATGTGCCAGGAATCTATCCTTACTATGGTTAGGTGAAATCGTTATGAGTCTATAATAAATGTGCTCAAACTATAAACTTACAGGTGATAGGGTAAAGAAATCTATAAGTCACTAAAATAAAACTGCCACTATTTTTCTCTGCTACCAGTTTTCTGACAGAGGGTGGGGGGTGGGAGTGGGGGATACTAATAGCTAGTCAATAGCTAGTCAATTTGCATCACAGCTTGAAGCACCAGGTGAGAGGAAACCCCTTTGATCTAAGAAGTTGCTCTGGGGCAGTGGAAGATCTGAACTCGATTTGCACAAGAAACAAAGCTACACACCTAGGAGACCAGGCACTTGGCCTGGGAGCCAGGTTGTCTCCGAAAGGATGGTTTACCTAGTTCAGGGGCTTCAGTCGCCTAGCAGGTGGTCTGGTAGCCTTTCTGTTCCTCTCTTGTCTTTTAATGATTTGTTTGGGGATGGCCCTATCTTTGGATGTGGCTAAAAGGAAATATTTGCAAAAGGCAGATACCCAATTCAAATGCTAAAAAAGGGAGTCAGGAGCTCAGAGCCAGAAAGTTCTGCCTACCTGACTTTATCCAAGTACTTTGAGCATATATGCTCAAGAGGGAGGTTCACACATATATATACATTCTGGGAGAATCATGAGCACAAGGAATTCATAGCAAGACGCAGCTGAATATTAAAGCTGTGTAACACCAATTATTCCGTGATAAGTAGCTTTCCATTTGACAGACCCTTGGCCGGTCAAAGTATAGCTTATTATATACAGCTGGACTTTCTATCTCATATCCTTGTGGCTCGTGACACTTAATGGAACTTTCTGCAAAATGACTACATATTTGGGCACAGAGCAAGTCTGCAGAGAAACAAGAAAATTGAAATAATACCCTACATTCTATCTGAGTAACACGAATTGAAATTGAATATTAATGACAGAAAGCTTAACTTCATGGAATGTGAACAACTGTCTACATAATAAACAAGTATATGAATAAAATTATACAATTTACATTAATAAAAAAATAGATCAAGACATAAATCCAGAAATGAAAGACTTTCTAGAATTGCATGAATAAGAATACACAACATACCCAAACTTATGGAGCTCAATGATGGCATTTCTAAGGTCCACGTTCATAACACAAATTGCCTCCACAAAAAGTTTGGACAGATCTCAAAAGAGTAACTTAATAGTACACCTGGAACACCAAGAAGAAATCACACTCAAAATGAGTAGAAGACAATATGTAATCAAACTCAGGACTGAAATCAATAAAATACAACCAAAAAACAATAGAAAGAATCAGTGAAATAGAGTTGGTTCATTGGGGGAAAAAAATGAGATTGACAGACCCTTACCCAAATTAACTAAAAAGCACAGAAAAGAACCAAATTAACACAATTAGGAATGAAAAGGGACACAAGAAAACCCTTTGACAAAATCCAACAACTCTTCATGATAAAAATCCAGGGGAGACTGGGGATTCAAAGGACATGCTCAACATAATACAGGCAGTTTATAGTGAGCCCCTGGGCAACAACAACCTAAATGAAAGCAAGACAATCAGTTCCACAAAAATCAGTAACAAGACAAGACTGTCTGCTCTCTCTAGAACTATTCTATGTGGTCCATTTTTTAAAACTGAGTTGAGTACCTGATATTTAGTTGTTTTATTTTTAATGTTATACATACGCCAGACACAAATCTTCCGTCAGATGTATACCTGGCATAGATTTCCTCCCATCCTGTGGGCTGCCTCTCCACTCATCCCCTTTCCTTTGTGGTCCAGAAGCTTTTCAGTTTCATGAAGTCCGTTTGCCTGACTTGTCTTATTTCCTGAGCTACAGAAGTCCTATTTAGAAAATCTTTATCTGTGCTTGTGAATTCAAGTACACCTACAGATCTAGCAGTTTCTGAGTACAACACTGCATGGTGAGGACACTGAAAAATTTGGAGGTGACTTTTGTGCAAGGCGAGAGGTAAGATCCTAGCTTCACTAGTCTGCAGCTTAAAACTACATGAAGATTCTCTCTCCCCCCAGTCGAAATGGCCTTCAAGACCCAAAGAACAACAAATATTGGCATGGATCAGGGTCACGGGGAACCTTCGTAAAGTGTTCATGGGAATGTAAAGTAATAAATGTAAAGCAGATTTAAGGGAAACCAGTCAGTAGGTCTCTCCAAAAACTAGAAATGATCCTGAAGAGACGGCTCACCGGTTAAGTGCACAGGCTACTCTTCTCAGGTCCCAGGTTCTATTCCCAGCACTGACATGGTATCTCACAGTCATCTCTGACTCCAGTTCTAGGGGATCCAACATCCACTTCTGGCCTTCAAGAACTCTACACGCAAGAGGCACAGACTGACTTACATGAAGGTAAAACACCAATACAATAAAAACAATTTTTTTTTTTAAACTCAGAATAGATTTACCGTATGTATGACACGGCTACACAGCTGCTGGGCATATATGCAGAGCACTCTATCATAGCAGAGATCCTTGCATATCCATGTTCACTGCAGCTTGATTGACAACAGCTACGAAATACAATCAACCTAGTGACCCATCAACTTACAAATGGATAGTGAAAATCTGGTAGATATGTACAATGTTATATCATTCTTCTGTAAAAACATGAAATCGCCGGGCAGTGGTGGCGCACGCCTTTAATCCCAGCACTCAGGAGGCAGAGGTTCAAGGCCAGCCTGGTCTACAGAGCGAGATCCAGGAAAGGCGCAAAGCTATACAGAGAAACCCTGTCTTGAAAAAAAAAAAAATGAAATCATGATACTCTCAGAAAAAGGGAGGGAACTAGAGAAAATTCTGAGTGGGGTCCCCCTGTGGCCAAAAAAGAGAAATAGTGAATGGCCTTTGTCACATGACATTCCTAGTTTCAAATGGTTTTGGCAATGAGTACATGAGAATAAGGAGCTAGAAACAGGCTATTATTGAATGGAGGATGTGTGGGGAGGGTGAATATAGGAAAAATCAAAATAGAGAGAGGAATACTAGAGACAGAGCTTTGAAACAGGTGGTGGAGTGACAGAGATGGTAAAGCAGAGGCAGGAGAAGGCTTAAGTGAAATGAAGTGTGCATGAAGAAGTTACCTGGGAACCTATGACCTTGCACGACAAGATAAACACATATGCACATCGTCAGTGGGGATAGTAGTCCATATGTGATCTGAATGAACAAGGAGGCTGAAGGTTTAAACAGGGATGAGGACAGAGTGTAGAGGAAAGGAGGGTAAGGAAATGGGTTAAAGAAAGCTAAACATGTATTTTAAAGCCTTATGAAACACCACTTTGTAAGGTACTTAAAAATAATTTTTGTGGGAGGAAAAGAGAACACCACTATGAAGCCCTGATGTGCATAGAAGTCCCTGTGTAGGCCAAGCTATGTACTTTGTATGTAGACCATCATAGCCACAAACCCAACAAGCTCTGAACAAGCAGATATTACCACCCATTACCATTAGTGAAGAAGCTGGTCCCAAAATGGACTGAGGTGTGCTTTGAGGCACCAGCCCTTACTGAAATCCTGGTTTCGGTTGATGCTTCCAGGGGAGGGAGAGTCACTTTTCTTTAGAAATAGGAGCTGTCTCAAATCTTTGGTTTTTCTATCATTAGCTTAATCTGTGTTATTCTGAAAATAGATCCTCATTTCTTTACTCATCAGTCCTACAGGTGCTAAGATTTCAACCATGAGCCATTATGATCAGCAACACCTAAGATTTTCATCCCTTCAATAATGGACTCACAACTGTTATACACAATCTCTAATACAGTTGTTTTTCCTGTAGAAGTAATAAACTTAGGTCTCATATTCTAATGTTCTGTCACTGTCCTCTAACTGGTGTACACAAACACACACATACATACACACACACACACACACACACACACACACACACACACACACACGCTCACACGCTAGCACGTGCGCTCACGAATAACTGACATTTAAACTGAAATCTGTAATGACAATTTGTGTGCTTTGTTGTATAACAACTTTGTTGTGATAAACTAGGTTTTGCTTAATATTCTTTCTTTAAGAATTACTTTAATTTCAGAAGAGGAATGTCTGCTGAGACAGCCTGTCTCCCTTGGGCAAATAACTTCAGGAAGGAGAGACTACATAGCAGCACATAGCCCAGGAAGCTGCATCAACTTCCTCAGTCCCAAGCCCCTTCCAGGGCCCTATTAGGGCCCCAGGCAGCTTGATCCCAGTGCACAGCAGGAAAGTCAATGTGATTTGCTGTCTGTGCTAATGACCAGTGTTGTCTGTAAAGACTGTCAGACTCTGGTCTCTTTCCAGCTTTTGTTTGTTTTGTTTTGTTTGTTTTTTGTTTTTGTTTTTTTCGAGACAGGGTTTCTCTGTGTAGCTTTGCACCTTTCCTGGAACTCACTTGGTAGCCCAGGCTGGCCTCGAACTCACAGAGATCCGCCTGCCTCTGCCTCCCGAGTGCTGGGATTAAAGGCGTGCGCCACCACCGCCCGGCCTCTTTCCAGCCTTTTGTCTCTTCATTCTGCAACCTAAATTCTAACACTATTGAAATTATTAATACTTTTTCCTACAAAGAAGTTAATCCAAAAAAAAAAAAAGTACTGATTAAGTACTCCTTCATGCAATTTCTTCTATTTGGAGAAGCAGCCTAGAGCAAAACAAAGAAAGAACAATCCAATCCCAAGCCTGCGACCCCCTTCACAGAGCTCTCAAAGGGCAAGCCTGGGAGAGTGCTTTAAAAATGCCAATTTTTGCCTCAGAAACGGGCAGTGGGGAAAAAAATCTAATTAAAAAATTCTCTTCCTTTGAGACTGGGAATTTTGTTCCCACTCTTACAAAGGGAACAATCCAGTCCTCTTACCATCATCATTTTTAAAAGGGGGGGGGGAGGCCCGCCCGAGGGGCCTGAGCGCACACACCATACATAAGGAGTAGGGAGCTGGGGGATGTAGCTTAATGACAAAGCCTGTGTTGAACTTACGTCAGGCCTGGCTTACTGTTCAGTACTAAGAAAAGTGTAAAACCATAAACGTGATGACAGGAAAAACCTAACACGGCACAGACACACCCATAAGGGACACCACCACCCAGGTCCCTTCACACCACAGACTGGACTGGACTCAATGTCACCAACCTGGCAGCACAGGGCACGAGGCCTTGTGCACAGCTGCCTGCTTTGCACACAATCCCAGTGCTTTGAGAAGATCAGAGCTAGGGTAAGAGTCCAGGGCACATTCTACACATGGCCAGGGGAACACCCAGGCCTCAGCTCCACAGCCTCAGCAATGGCACAACATACAACCTACAATTCCAGAAGCCTTGGACAAACTCACCCTTTCCTGCTTCTGAAGGATCAGGGTGTCCTCCCTATAAGCCTAAAATCAGCAGAACACAATGTGGTACAGGTCCAACATAACACACTTCAGCATCTACACTGGATTCAAACCCAGTGGCAATGGTGAGGCTTTCTGAATATCCATCCACCTCGCTGGACATTCAATGAAGGGAATTAACAGCATCCCTGATTGATGAAAGAAACTTAAGGCCTGGATATTCCTGACTGGAGATCCTGAGGCCAAAACCAATACAGTTGGGGTAGAAGGAATCCCTAGGTCTGTGCAGACACAGGAACAGAAGGGGGCCTGCTACGTAAACTATGTAAACACAAGAGTCTGGAATAAGGTAAACACATTTGAGGCGTTTTCACACCTTATGTTTCAACTCATCCATTTTCTAATGTTTTTTAGTTAAAATATTATTTAGCTGGTATAATACTTGGCTAAACCTTGACAGTGAATGATTTTAAATAAACTTAAGACTCAATTTATTAATTAGAAATATGACATAGTTAGTGGAAACTATTAGCAATTATTTTGAAGAAACATAATATTTGGGAGTATATTTTAAGGAAATTAATTACTTAAGGGAGTCTGAAATCACAGGACTAAGTTATTTTCTCAATCTTTACATTTTAGGAATCACAGAGGCTAAAGTTGTCCACAGGGCTAGGGCAGGTAAAAAGTTCTGCAAGCCTGAAGAGCTCCGACCCTATTGAAGATGTGTACGTACAAAAATGAATACTGACTCACTGTTGGTGAGAGTTTAAACTGCTGGAATTAATAGGCAAATCAGTGTGTGCTTGCCTCAATAGCAGGAAACAGAAATACTATTTCACCAAGGTATAAATTTCTCTGAATATAATGAAAACATTCAAAACACTATAACACATACATGCACACACACGGTCATTCCTGCTCTAGTCCCAATAGCTAGAAAAAGAATCAGCCTGGATCCCCATCAGCTGATGTCCATATGATGGAGATGCAGCACATAAACACAATGATTTCCACTCAGCAATGAAGAAAACTGAAATGAAATTTCCAGCAAATGGGTGTAAGTGAAAATGTAATTACATTGAGTCAGGTAACCAAAGCCCACAAAGTCAGGCATGGTGATGCAAGACTTTAATCCAGAATGCATGAGGTAGAGGAGGGTGATCTCTGAGTTCAAGGTTAGACTGGTCAACACTAGGAGATCCAGGGCTACTAAGAGAAACCCTGTGCCAAAAACAAAACAAAACAAATGAATACCTAAAGCCAGGTGGTGATGGAAAAACCCTGTCTCAAAAAAGAAAAAAAGAAAAGAAAGAAAGAAAAAAATAACAAATTATAAATTAACAATTAAATGAATATCAAAATAACTATACACTGAAGCATAACAAATATATTATAAATGTGCTCCACACTCAAGTCAACATTCAAATAAAGAACATTTTCTCCACCAGGTAGAAAGCACACTTGTCTTTCTCTCATGAACGCTCTGAAGCTTCCCAAATGGTAAGAATTTACACTACCTACATAAACCAAAAGTCTAGAGGCAAAAAGAAAGAGATGAAGTATTACTTTTTCCCAAGGCCTGAAAATGTGGAAATTGCCTGCTACAAAATTGACACTCCCAAGCCCTTCTGTTTAAAACAGCTTACAGCAAAACCACCCCAGCAACAAAAATACAACGCCAATTCCACGAAGCTCTTAACCAGTTTCACTGGCCTTTTCTGCAAAGTTGTGGAAACTTTTCAAAATTCCAATTTGGGACTCTAAAAAGGTCACTGCAAACCAAAAGTGAAGCAGATTGAAATTCTATCTTTCTTCAGACTGGTAATTTTGGCCAACTGCAGTCAAGAGAACAATTAAAAATTCTCACACATTATCATTTTTAAAAAATGGAAGAAAAATGCAAACACCATACAGGATGAGGTCTTAAGGGGTAGACACGCAGTTTTGTAGGAAACTTTTTTTTTTTTTT
>CABHPP010148602.1:0-15701 GCA_902168425.1 Peromyscus attwateri
CCCATCTCCACGTAGGGGTACATTACAGCTAGATTTACAGACTCATGATTCCACCCCAGGTGACAACGAGCGAACAAGTTGACTCAGTCCCGTTTGGGTTCAGATCCTGCTTTCATCACTCTGTGGCATTGGTCCTGGAAACATGACCTCACATCTCTGAGCCTCAGTTTCATTTCTGAAAATGGAGAAAATAAGCTTGATGTGGAGTAGGGCATGTTTCCAACCCCAGGATTTGAGAGGAGAGGGCAGGAGGATCATGAATTCAGTGCCAGCCCAAGCTACTTAGCAGGACCTGGGAGGGGGCAGGGGGTGGGGTAGATACTGACATTACCCGTGGCGCGGGGATGGACAAGAATCAAGAATCCTAACTAAGGGCAGAGTTATGGATGCTGCCTGCAGTGGCACACAGTATCCGTTCCATTCGACCATCCTCATCCTCTGCTTTTTTTTCTCCCATTCCTTGAGCTTTTCCTGGTCCGAGTCTTCCCTTCATGGTGTCCCTGGTTCTAATCAGGCCTCTCTCAGTGACAGGCAGGGATGTTTTGCAGCTCAGCATCCCTCTGACTGATGTCGCCTGCTAATTCCTTACATTTACATATCATCTTTCTTCCCCGGAGCTCCTAGCACTTAACAGACAAGTGGGGCACAAATGATTTAACTAAGTGAAATCCAGAGGCCTGCTTGTCTGGAGACTCTGCAAACTCGTGGATTAGCTCAGATGTCAGCGCTGAATTATGATCCTTAGCTGCTCGCGCTTAGCACGCCACCAGCATTAACTCGGTTCTTGCCGGGGTCCTGTAAATCATGCATAGTGATTATCAGCCTATTGTGAGAGGAGGGAGGGGAGAGGAAAGGAGGAAGGAGGGGCTCTGGAGGCTCTGGAGGCTCTGGGCCAGCTGACTGGGAAACCTTTGGCCTGGTTGAGTTCTAATGACAGGGTGAGTAGGTAAGATCGACCCGGATAAAATCCTTGCAGCCCGCCATTTCACACCCCACACACATTTGGCTTTCCCAGTCGAAACCATCCTGCTATGATTCCTTCGCTTAAGAATGCAAATTCACACAAGTGACAGAATTTCCGCCAAGCAATTCTCAGGCAGCAAGTGGGTCTTATTTGTGAAACTGTGAAGGGAGAAGGCTGAATGTGAAGTCTCTCAAATGTGCTTTCCTTTATAGATGGCGTGGAAAGAGTAAGGGCTTGGAGCCCAGGGGATCAGGGGGACCCTCACTGGCATGCCGGCCTACTGGGAGCCTCCACAGGTTACCCTGGTGTTGGGTTGCTTCACCTTGGAAAGGGGGCTGCTGGCTCAGGAAATCAGAGGCCATGGCGAAGGGATTACATGAATCTGAAGGCTTGGCAGAAGCTAGCAGACTCTCCCTCTCTCCTCATTCTTTTTTTTTTTTCTCTCTCTGTGTTTGTCATTCACTCATTTACTCATTCATGAAACCAAATTTCCCCGGGTAGCGCGATGATATACGTGGACTAAGGAAAGGAGAAACGTGCAGCATTAAACATCACGTGTGCAAGATGTAAGATGGGAAACTGTCCGATGGCCCAGCAGGCAAAGGTGCTTTCCACAAAACCCGCTGGCTGGAGTTCAGTCCTGGAAAGCCCCGCGGTAGAAAGAAAGAACCAACTCCTGCAAATGCTCCTCTGACCTCCATGTGTGCCCTGTGCCACACTCATATGCACAATCACATGCACACACGTGAGCATGCACACACACACCTACACCTTAAATAAATAAAAAAAAATTAAAAATCTTATATGGCAAGAAAGATACATTATGACCCAGTTAAGAATGCCAGGTAGTGGGTAGTTGCCACGGAAAAATGGCCTCAACTCCTTTGAAAGTTTGGTAAGCTCAGTGGTGTAGTTAACAAATGCTAGAGTTGTTGAGAAAGTGCGGGTGAATATGACATGTGCCGGAATGGTTAGAAGAGCTGGGCTATGTGGGGAAGAGGAGGTACCAGGAGGTACAGGCAAGCTCAGACAGTGAGACAGCAGGCCCTGAGGAAGCGGGGTTGCCTCAGAGAGTGACTGCAGCAAGGTTTGGGGGCAAGATACCTGCAGACAGCTGAAATAAAGAGTTTACTGCAGAGAAGTGGGGGATCCCTCCATTAAGTCCGGGGGGGTCTGCTTCTGAACCGCCATTTTCTCCTTGGACAAGTTGCTTTATTTAACCTTTCTTGGTTTCTCCATTGTGTGCAAAGTAACATGAGGAAGTCTTAGCTCGCAAGCACATAGCCTGGATGAGGAGAGATAATACATACCCGTGTGCTTTGTCACCTGTGAGGCAGCGTGCAATTTTGAGTTGTAATTATTATCATTAATAGTGGTAGCAGAGAGATCTGAGGGGGAAACAGGGTTAGAGGACCACTGAGCGTCTGGTGATGGTATCAGCATCCCTTGCTCAGCAGTCCCCATCATTAAAGCTGTGCTCTGGAGGCAGCCTCCTCTCCCTTATCTGTGCCTCGAACAGTCTGGAAGGTCTGCCATAGGCTTAGCTCTCACCTAACAAGATGATACCAGCAGGTGTAACAGCAGCAAACCAGAGACCCCCCCCCCATCCCAGAGAGGGTGCTCACCCAGGCTTCTGGAATGCACGCCTATCCTTCCCCAACAAACCCAAAGTGTTCACCATCCCTATTGACTGGAAAAGCTCCGTGCTCATGTGTCAGGCTAACATGGCATCATATTAACAAGAACCAGAAGTGTGTCTGGCCTGCTCACATTCCAAACTGGATACATAGTAAAAATATGTCCCTGCCCGGCTCGCAGAAGAGTTTAGTGGACCATGGCCCTCATCCCAGGGCCCAAAGCAGATCATGAGACCTCCTCTTTCTCCTCTGTGCGTTTGCTGTCTGCACCACAGGCTGGAGTTGCCCATCTCTGAACCCGTGTCTGTGAGGCATACGGGCTGCCAACCGTAGCGGGAGTTCAGCCTTCCACCTAAGTGTTGGATGGATTTAAAACCCATCTGCCAAAAAGGGCCATTCTTGAAGCATTTGGACAGTGAACCCTTAATTTCCCAGGACATGTATATTCTCTGCTAAACATACAGCCTTTGTTAATGATCATGGCCATACCTTTTAAACCACTGGAGCTGTGTGTGCTTGGCTGCTTGAGAAAGGCCAAGTCCAGGAAGAAAGGGGGATGTCCGGCCACCCCCACCCCTGATCTACTTAAAGTTGACATGAGTGCCCGAGTGACAGTTACTGAGGCCCAGGCATCATCTAACAGCCCTGGCAGGGACAGAAGGTTTTTAATGTCCTCCATTTGGACAGTGCCCAGCCAGACAACAAAGACTCGAAGTATAAGCCACCTGGCTGGAGTCACCCTCCGATCCGGCAGCCACCTCAGCCCTATAAACTCTTCCCTTGTAATTCAGTTCATCAGACGGCATTGGCCCTTTGCATAAGCCAGAGATGTATAAGACATGGGTCAGGCCTCTTAGAACCTAGGGAGAAGAGACAAGCCTATACACAGCCAAGATTTCAGATCGGCCGTGTCAGGGGCTGTCTCTGAAAGGACAGGACACAAGCGATCCAGAGAACGGGAAGAGGGACCCATGTGACTTGAAGATTGAAGAAAGAACTTCAGGAGGAAGCAGCAATTGAATCACGACTCTGAAGGAGCCTTAGAAAAGCCCACAGCGGGCTCAGCATGGTGGCACACACCTACAGTATGAGCACTCGGGAAGCAGGAGCAGGAGGGTTGTAAGCTCAAGGCCAGCCTGACCCGCAGAGCAAGACCCAACATGTTTCAAAACACCCCAAAACTCCCGTCCGACTTTCCGATGGTGGGGCCACAGTTCCAAAGGGGTGTGCTTCCCAAGCATTTACGGGCTGTGTTTGGATGTGTCTCCCCCCCCCAGATGACAAGAACTTCTTGAGACTACAGAGCGACGGCCGGCGAGAGGGCCAGTACGGGCGGCTCATCAGCCCACCCGTGCACCTGCCCCGAAGTCCTGTGTGCATGGAGTTCCAGTACCAAGCAACCGGCGGCCACGGGGTGGCACTGCAGGTGGTTCGGGAAGCTAGCCAGGAAAGCAAACTCCTCTGGGTCATCCGCGAGGACCAAGGCAGCGAGTGGAAGCATGGACGAATTATCCTGCCCAGCTATGACATGGAGTATCAGGTGAGCTGTGGAAGGCAAAGGGCGCAAGTCGCGAGGGGACCA
This sequence comes from Peromyscus attwateri, assembly GCA_902168425.1. Classification (NCBI taxonomy): domain Eukaryota; kingdom Metazoa; phylum Chordata; class Mammalia; order Rodentia; family Cricetidae; genus Peromyscus; species Peromyscus attwateri. The sequence goes on from CABHPP010148602.1 coordinate 4,184, forward strand.
TCGCGATCCCTATTCCGCGATATTTCAAAGAGCCTTGCCCGTTCATCATTAAGGGACGTGGTTAAGCTCCGCTGTTTTCATTGTGTTTCTTCTGTTGCTATGGCAACTAAATGGCACTCTTATTTGTTATTCAGAATGTGCCTATCTCTCCACCCAGGCTTGGTTCTTTGTTCCCCCAGTTGCCTTTTATATTGCTGAAATCTTCTCCCACAAATGTTTCTTCTCCCCATTTTGTTTTAGATTGCTATCAGGTAGACTGGCAAAGGGACACACAAGTCAGGACACGCAAACAACCCCTCTACACTCAAGGCCTTGGAGCCCTCGGAGTTGAGGAGGCTGTGGCCGTGCCCTCCCAGACCCGCTCCAGAGAGCAGGAATCCAGGAACGGGCATAGATGGATAAACATTAAACTCTGTGGTCAACGGACCCGAGAGAGCCCCCAAACAAGTGGCTTCTCTCTCTCTCTCTCTCTCTCTCTCTCTCTCTCTCTCTCTCTCTCTCTCTCTCTCGTCCAGGAATTGCTTTCTATTATCTCTATCCCATGGAGCCAGAGAGTGAGGCACAGATGGGCACACGCATCTGTAGCCGCATCTTGGGTAGGAGTAGACACACTGTGGATGAGGTGACTGAGAACCAGCCAAAGCATTAACCTGCTCCTCCCCAGATGAAGAGCGGCAACAGATGGCTGGCAAGGCAGCCAACTGCTCCTTCAGCTTGCCAGAGGACATGTGCTCGTTTGCAGAAAGGACCTGGGGAGGGTGGGAATGAGGAGGAATGATTAAAGACCACAGAGCTGAGGGGCTTCCGTGCGCAGCCTGCGCAGCCTCCTGAGGTTGCGAGACATCCTGAGACCCTCGCTCCCCAACCCGGGTCCCCACATTAGTGCAGGTATTAGAAGAACCTGTTGGAGTTTTTGTCTGACCCTCTGCAGGGAGGGCTTCTCCGGGCGGAGCTCTTGTCTTACTAGATTTTGTTACTATCTTACCTGTGTGCCTAACACATAGTAGATGCTCAGTAAACTGTCGTGCCATGAGTAAACTGCTTCCCCGCTCCTGTATTCATGGATCTCTAAGTCGGTGTGCAAGGAGAGGTCACCTAGAAGGGCAATTCAAACTCAAGTGCCTCTTTATCCTCACCTGCTCGTGGCCTCTGAGTTTTCAAATAACCTGGGTTGAGCATTTGAAGGGTTTATGAGAAAGGAACCTCAGAAATAGCTAGGGAAATTTCAACACCTCCCCCCACCCCTTAAGTGTGCTCCAATTGTGGTCCTTTTAATCAGTATATTCTTGTCACTGGACAACAATCTCCATCAACTTGCTATATTTTCTTATCCTCTCAAATATGCACTTGATTTGAACCAACTCTTTTTAAATTAAGATCTCAAGAGATGTAGCCATGTGGCCCACAGATGTGTGCCAGGTGCAATAACACAGACACACACACAGACATACACACACCACACACACACACAACACACACACACACTCAACGACTGTTCACAGAAATTGGGGAGCTTTACACTAACCATGGCTCTGGTCCTTCTGGCTCTAGATCGTGTTCGAGGGTGTGATCGGGAAAGGACGATCGGGAGAGATCGCCATCGATGACATTCGGCTAAGCACTGATGTCCCACTGGAGAACTGCATGGGTACGTGACTGCCTCTCTCTTCCTGGCTGTCTCCAATACGATGCTAGGGACTGGGATACGCAAAAGGAAGCAGTTGCTATCTTAAAACACGATGTTCCCAGTAGGTAGGACCATGCCAGTCTGTACAGGAGGTGAAATGTGGGCACAGTTGTGTCTTGGGCTGGGGGGGGGGAAGGTATGATATGAGGTGAAGGTTTATAGCCATCTCCCAATCAGAAATAGATGTGCATTAAGTATATGAAAATTCGGGGTGCCAAGACCCCATCATCAGACTCCAGTTTTTAGCAAAGAAAATGCCAGAGGACAAGAGCACCTGCCAGTCAGAATTACATGCTGGAAAGGTTTGATGGATTTAATGGAAGCCTTCGGTGGTGGGCAAAAATGGTACACATGCTATATAAGAATGATAACACAATTACCCACACGGTTCTTTCACATGAATGAACCGCAGGGAAAATTATGGCATGAGCAATAAAATGCTACATTTTGTTTTCAAACTAATACTTCTAATGCTCAAGAGTCTGGAGTTGTAGGATTAAGCGTGGCACACCACAGGACCAGCATAGGAAGGACACCCCTAACTATCTGTCTGATCAGAAGTGCTAAAGAGCCAGCCCTCCTGAAACGCACACAGATGCATCCTGCAGCAGGGGTTCCCCCAAAGGGAACCTGCCCACCTCCCATCAGAGTCGTGGATGTGTCCCCAAACAGAAAAGGGATCCCGAGAAGGAAAAGCCTTGGTTCCAGCCAGCAGAGTTGTAATAAGTTACCAAGTGCTTTCTTTGCTTGGACCTTGGGTCCTGGGTGTCTGTGCCTAGTGATGTCAGAAGCAGCTGAGACTGTCCCAGTCCCCCAGGAAGCTCCCAGGGCCTAGGCATCTAAAAGTAATCCCAGGTCTGAGAAAGTAATCAGTGGTACATGACTGATGATAGTGCCTTGGGGACCCGTTACTCTAAGAAGGACTTTTTTGATCCAAAGCAGCTTGAGAATCCTCTCTAGTCACCCTTGCCCAGGGATGAGGGTATGCTAGACACAGTCTAGAAAACATGCAAGAAGCGGACCACATTCTGTAGCATATTACCCAGTGACCTGACAGAAATCATCTTTGTCATGTCTGTTCAATGACTTCTTCCCTTTATCTAACTCAAAGTTGTTTTTTTTCTCTTTCAGAACCCATCTCAGCTTTTACAGGTGAGGATTTTAAAGGTAAAAAAAAATGTTTGTTTTGCATGGCTTTTTCTTTTTCCATGTGATGTGAATTTGGTGAGGGGAGCAAACCCCTGTTTGACCAAGCTTGCAGGAGAAAAAGGGCGCTCCACTTTCTCACCACTAGATGGCGCCAGCGATACCCATAGATACGGGGGGAGGGGGGATTGAGATTCTCTGTGTCTCCCATTTAATTAAAGTTTAGAAACCTATAATAGAGACAAATAGATTACAGATAAACCTTTGAGCCTCTTGCATTGTCCAACGGGGAGCAATGAGGTTGAAAATGCAGGAGTGGTGAGAAAGGAGGGACTGTGGGAAGATCAAAAAACACACACACACACACACACACACACACACGCACACGCACACGCACACGCACACGTACACGCACGCACGCACGCATGCACGCACCCCCTCAGTGAGGGAAAAAATTACCCATAGTAGATTAAAAGTGAAACAAAATGGCAGTGCTCTGTTTTAGGCTGAAGGTGATGTTTTTCCAGCTCCAGGGAACTGAGGCAGGGTGTCAGTCACCCCTCAGTGAGGTGTACTGTCAGGCATTCTAAGGAGGATGTGGAGAAAACATGAGGAGGGCTGTGGGGTAAAGGGAGAGAGGTACTGAATTCAGAAGCTGGTCACGGGAACAAGGGAGGATACTCCCTAACTAGAGGCAGAGCACTTGGATTTCGAGGCTGGGAGCAGAAAGGGACACTTTCTTCCTAAGAAAGCAAACGGAGAACAAAGCAAAACAGAGGGAGATTGGGATGCTTGCTTCATCGTCCGAGGAAAGAGGAGAAAGACTGCCCCCCTGGAGCAAAGGTTCTGTTTGTGCTTTTCCAATGCAGCGGGTTTACATTCGCCCTCCGCGGTCAGTCTGGCTGCTGATGCTGCCCGCCGCCCAGGTTCCCACCCAGTTTCTAATAACTGAGCACTCAGTGGCTGCTGTAAGTGCTAAGTGCTCCCCTGCAGCTGGCCGACGGCGGCATGTTCACAGACCCTCGCCCGCCCGACGCTGAGTCTCTGGGGCCAGTTTGGTGCCAGCCATGTGAGGGGCCGTCTCGCCCTGTTGGTGCTGGCTAGCCTTACCCTTCTAGGTGACAGTAGTTTAGAAATCAGCTTCGGCACTTTCTACCCGTCTCCACTTGTTATCCTGGCTCTCGTTAATCTGTCCAGCTCCTGACTAGAAAGAGATGAATTCTTGGCTTGACACCTAGACAGGCTCCCTGGATCCTAGTCACCTTGCCGAATTTGCCACTCATCTCCAGTTCTAGGATAACCAACATGGGGGAAGTAGTAGAACAGAGGACCGGTGTATGGTTTCTTTCTTAGCTTCTCTCTGTCTCCCCCACCACATTTGGAAGTACTGAGCATCCGTACGCACATCTTGCTGCTCCCTGGGGATGTGACTTCAAATGCAAAGCACTGATCGGAAAGCTGAGGTCCAAACTGAACAGCTTGGACGGCAGTTGGGTTCTAATCCTCAGGGTGCAGGGTAATGCTTCTGCTCCTGACTCTCTGTGGGCTGTTGAGCCTCAAAGCTCCCAGAAAGGCCGGTTCAAGCCCGGTCAGTAACTGCTCTAAAGGCTGTGCACGTACCATGTCTGGTCATGACTGACAAGTATGGTGGCTGAGGGCTTCGCTCCTGTGAAAGAATAAACACACTTAAGCACATGCGCTTTCCTTGAAGTCCCGTGCAGCACGAGGCTGCACACCCTAGGCCTGATCGCCTGTTAAAAGGTATATAAATAAAGTCTCATTTGAGTGGCAAACGTGCACTTAGGCTAAATAAACACTGGGCTCAGTGGCTTGAAGGTAAGACTTTCTAGTAGGCTCGTGGTACTTTGGGGCTGTGCAGACAGGGCTCGAGTTGCGAGCATTGAGACTCATGGATGCTGAAGACAGCAAAGAGGCAACCCAGTCTTAGGGAGCAGAGACTTGGCTTAAGAACATAGAGTCAAGAACAGAATGGGACTTGGAAGTTTCAATCACATTGACGTGTTCTGTGATGCTCCTGGACGAACCTGGGACCAGGCATTAGGACCTTCTCTCATGCCTCTATCTTTACTCAAACAATCGCATGCCTTCTGTTCTCTTCCTGGGCAGGACAATAGGGGACGCTTGCTCACAACATAACATCAGTCTTTTTACTCAAAACAGAGAAGCAGAATGAAATGAGATTTGGGCAAGCAAGGTACGGAGAGCTGATGTGGGAGCACTGCCCACAACTGCCATTTGTGTGGCTTCTGTACTTTTAGGATTAGGCTGTTTTTCTTTTCTGTTATAAACTAGCCAGGCGGCAAAAGTAATCCCATTCATTAGGGGAGATCAGTGTGTTCTCGGTGGATCTTTAGGGAAATGCAGTAAAAGTGGCCTTTGGACCTGTGTTGATGGCTGCTCTTGAGCTTCCTTAGTTTGAAGTGTCTTTCATTTTCTGCCTGTAACTGGTTTCTCCTGTGCACCTCTGCCTTTTTATTCTAATTGCATTGTGCTTTCCGCTTCAGTGCGTGCACGTGGACTGTGCATGCACGTGGACTGTGTACCTGGATGTGCGTTAGTGCCGAAGAGAAACTGTCAGAGAAAGAGGAAACAGAGAGGATGGAAACACTGTGTTGTCATGCCATTCTTGAAAAGATCCTTTTGTCATTGATATGAGTCATAGTTTAAACAATGTAACATGGGTGTGCTTTCTTGCTTTCATAAGCAGTGGGTATAAACACTGTGTGGTCATGTATCTTTGTTCTTAAGGTTTGAGCTTTAACAAATGAAAGACTGTGTATAAAAGGGAAGGGGGGAAGCCTGAAAAGTGGTATAATTAAGGTGATAAGTTGTTTCCTCAAACTGGATGCTTGTTTTCTCAATAAGAGAAAAAAGAACAAGCAAGGACCCAGTAAAAACATATAATGCCCACAATCAGTCCTGTGGCTGTTGACCTGCTGGATATTTTGAGCAGCTTGTGATAGAGACAAGAGTTGTTGCTGCTCCTGGAGGAGGCCGTACGTTTTGAACGCAGCAGGAGCAGACTGTACCTGCTAGAGAGCATGGAGATTCAGGCAGGGTTGCACTGTGAAGGTGGCCTTGGGGTGCGGTGCCCTGAACTGCCTTCTTATTAAGGACCCTAAAAGGAGCTTATGTTGGCCCTGATAGTTCGATGGTTGTGAATGTGTCTCCAACCATTTCTTAGGGTGCCATACTCTATCTTTTGCCTTCCTGCTGTCTCCCGCAGTTTCCATCCGGGTATAACCAGGAGACAATGAGGCTCAAAGGCTGCCCCGTGGGTATGGCTGGGAATCATTTTAAGGGAGAGCCACATAGGGTGAAGCCTGAGGTGGCTGGCACCTGACTCCATGCCTCAAGTTTGGAGTCAATTGATTTGGGGCCCGACAGGCCAATCTGCCATCTTATAGCCACATCTCTTTTTCCATCCCACCCTCACTCTCATGACCTGCCTCCCACCCAGAAGCTTGGCTTGCCAGGACAACACCCTGCCCCTGGGTACCTGACTGGACTGCTCTATCGGAGTGCCTTTCTCCTTGGAGTCCCTTTCCTCTGTAGCACTGTCTCCTTGGAGCACTTCTGGGGAAGCAGAGAGGGTTAAACTGGGCTCTTGCACCTCATCCACGGAGAAGTACACTAAACCCTGCCAGGGTCCCAGATAGGCAGCTGTGGTGTGAGAATCCCTCCCCACTACCCTACCCCCCATCTCCAACTGCCAAGCCGAGGCTAGGTGTTGCTGAGCAGAGAGAATGAGGAAAGATGTGTGAAACAGCCGTGTGATGGTGGACTGCCGGCTCTGCCCACAGGACACTGAGGCATTGTTTGTGAAGTTTGCTTGCATGCTCAGCCTCTCCTGTCACAGAAGCTAGACACATCCTCTACCCCACCCCACCCCGCCACCACACAAGTCCATCTAAGGCAGCTGCCAGGATGCTTTGGGAAAGGGCAGGAGAAAGTGGTCCTCCCCAACACCTCTCTCCAACAGTACAGAGTGGTTAGGCCTTGGTTTTATAGAAGGTAGCTTAAGTTCCAGAAGATGAGAAGTGCCTGCTCCAGCCAGATAAGGGGCTGTGTTGAGAGAATTTAGATAGACAGATGGGGACAGGGTGGGGAGCCACCCCCCCACCCCACCCCTACCCAGGTTTCTGCCCAATCACTGCAAACCTCTGCTGAGTCTACCTCTACGTTCTTGCTCGTCCAACAAGTGGAAAGAACTATTCTCAGGGATGCTTTGAATTTCAGCATCCCTCTAAACAGTACGGGAGGCCTGGCCACATTCTTCCACTGTCTTCCATACATTTTTTCTAGTGGATCCAAGTTTTTTCTTTTGTTTGCTTAATCCCACAGATGAAACAAACCTTTCACCTGAACTGGCCCTTCAGCTGGGTTCCTTCTCAGCTGGCATAGAAAGGAACCCATGTCAGCAGCATAAAACAGCTTTTAGGTGCAAAGGGAGACCTACCCTTGGTGCCTTGTGGAACATTCCAGGTCCTAGTGGCATTTCATGAATGTAGCTGTGAAAGACGCTTACTTTTTTCATGGTGAGACTGTGTCATGCCAATTTTCTGACAGGTTCTGACAGAATAGGAGGCAGACAGGGAGAGAGGGCTGCTTCCTGTTCCTGCCTTACTTGCTTAGAGCAAAATCTGCAAAATTGTGCTATGAAAGACCAGATAATAAAATATGCCAGTCTTTTGGGGGGACATACAGCCTTTCTGTCAAGCACTCGGCCTCACCACTAAAGCACAGAGGTGACCAAAAGTAGTATGTAAGCAAATGAAGGTGGCAGTGTTCAAATAAAACTTTATAAAAATGGACAATGGGCTGCAGTTTGCGGAGGATTCTGTAGACCTGGTTTCAGGTCTGACTCAGTCACTGAGCAGCAGTAAGCAGTTCTTCAGAGCTCCGAGACATCCCTTGGGTTGTCTACGTGTTCCTTTGTCCTCTTAGTTTCCCAACTTCCCATTGTCTTAGATCCTCTCATCCCCCATTTAAGACTCATGGAAAATAAAGACTATTCATGTGAAGCCCTTGAACCAGGGGCTGACACACTGAAGACCTCTACTGTTTATCCCTGTTCTTACAGTCACATATCCTAATTATTCATTCAATCAGTAACACTATAAACAGAAATGGAAGGCTCACTACACCTAACAGGTAATTTCTTTTCATTTTTCCCATCTGTGACTTCTCAGAATTGGTTTCTTGAAATCCAAATTCTTTGCATCCACATTTCTCTTCTCCAGGGAGTTCAGAACTTTTGCAGATGGGAGCCTGCTCAACCTTGCGAATACACTTGGAGTTATTGACTATTTAAGTATCTGTTTCTCATTATCTTGAACAATGAGAAAACTTTGTGGAGAATTGGGGGTGGAAATTAATAAAAAATGGTTGAGGAATTGAAAACATTTTTCCAACTGAAAAGGAAAAAAAAGATACGTGGGTGAGTGGTAAAAGAATAGTCAGGGGGGAAGTTGGAGCAGACATCACCAGCTCGCAAGGTTGATGCCTCAGCTCCAATTTCTGCTTCCAGGTTGGTGTAGCTAGCACAGAACTCTTTTATTTGTGAAGCAATAGCCCAGTCGCTCCATAGGAAAAGGGGTGTGAATAAGGCTGATATCCAGCTGCTCGTGTTCCCCGACACCCTTTTCTCCCTCCCATAGGGGCACTGTGAGTGGGAAGTGTTTCTAGTACCTTCTGAGAGCAGTTCTGTGAAGCCTAGTGAGAGGTCAGCATTTCCCAGGGAGTCTGAACATTGGTCCAAAATACATTCCTCTACCACTCTATCTATTGTCTGTCTGTCTGTCTATCCATCTATCATCCATCCATCTGTCCACTCATCCATCCATCTATCTGGTATTTATTGGATTTCTGCTTTGCTGGGAAGACGTTTTGAGTACAGATTTAACCCTGGTTGATTTATTACCTTCCTTTTCTGTAACTTGTAAAGCACAGCCTAATGAGCCTATAACCCTTCAAGGCTGTAGCAGAGCCAGGTTCCAAACCAGCACAATCCACTTTGGAATCAGGTCTCTAGCTGTAGAATGTTCTGAGAAACTTCTGGTCCCTACAAGCTATCCCTAAATTGCTTGGTGGGGCCTAAGGAAGGTATTTTTAGTCATATCTTCTTCTCTTTCCTAACTTCTTTAACATTAAAGGCATAAATTTATATAGTATGTTTTCTCATTTTTCCAAGGAAAATGTTTAAGAGGTCAAGACAATGTCCCCAAATGGCTCTTGTCACTCAAATTATCACATGTTGATAGTGGGGTTGAAGGCAGTCTTTTTTTTTTTTGGTTTTTCGAGACAGGGTTTCTCTGTGTAGCTTTGGAGCCTGTCCTGGGTCTCACTCTGTAGCCCAGGCTGGCCTCAAACTCACAGAGATCCACCTGCCTCTGCCTCCCGAGTGCTGGGATTAAAGGCGTGTGCCACCACCGCCCGGCGTAGAGGGCAGTCTTTAACATACAGTGGAGTCTGTCTTCCAAAGGATAGCTCTGAGGTGATGGCTCACATAGCTGATGCTGAATACTAATCCCCATGTTATGGTTTAACCTCTCATGACAGGAAGGAAGACCTTCCCGCTGTGCCCCAAGTTATAGCTATCATCAGAAACACTCTCAAGGTAGCATCAAGGCTTCCTCCCTCCCCAGTCCCAGGAGGTAGCAGAGGGAACAGGAGTGACTGACTGTAACTACGCCCCCATCTTCGGGGTCAGGCACTTCAGCAAAGGCTTAACCGCCGAATTTGCCACCTGCCTTTTCTCTGATGGGTGAGCTGCAACCTCATTAGAGGACGGCCCTCATAATGCAGCAAACCAGAATCAGAAGTGTAGTCCAGGAGAAGAAAGACGGCTCTGGTGAACTCTGGGCCCACCTGTACATTTAGTCATTTCCCAGCATCTTCGTGAGCTCCCAAGAAAATCCAGTGGCAGGGTGGTTGCCAAGCAGCAGACACTCTTGGTGACTTGAATCATGAGTTGATGTCAGCTGACTGTGACCTGCAAGGCGACCACTTAAAGGAATCATTTTCAGCACTTTGCATTCTTTCTATCTTGATTTCTATGCAAAATTCTCAAAAAGAGAGAGAGAGAGAGAGAGAGAGAGAGAGAGAGAGAGAGAGAGAATTGTTTTTTCTTAATCCATGGTAATGGAAGATATTAAAATATGTAAATCATAGCTGGGTGTGGAGGCTCACACCTGTAATCCCACCACTTGCTAAGGCAGGGAGAGGTTGTTTGAGTCTATCCTGAACTACATGATGAATTACAGATTACAGCCTTTGCTACAAAGTGAAAACCTGTCTCAAGATAAAAACCAAACAAAAGAAGATGGGAAAGGTTTAGGGAAAAGAAAAAGAGTATGGAGTCACGTGAAAAAGAATAAAGGAAGCAGCCTTTAGGGGTCCTGGGATAATGGGGTCTTTTTCACCCCAAGGATATAGATGTGGCTATTTTTGTGGCATATATGTGGCATATATTATATGTATGTAAGCTAAGGAGCTGGTCTTTGTCAAAGCCCTCCCAACACTGTGGGACTTCTGGCGGCCTACACGGTACCAATGAAACTGCACCCTGATGGAAGGGGATCCCCACACTAAAGGAAGTAATGACTCAGGCTTCATTAGATTTCCCAAGGAAAATCCTCTAATTTTCCTCTCACTTCTGAGGAGACGTGAGAAGTTCTGACCACCTCTCAGCTGGTCCCCAAATGGAAGGAGGCATTCTGGAGATCAGGCTGTGGGAACGGGGAAACACTCAGAGCTGGGATGTGGTTCGGCAGTTGCCTCGTAAGGCATTGGCAAGGCACCTTCTCTGCACATACTCTTCCGTGGAGACGGAGTCGGGCTGCTTCTACCTCCAGAGCTCAAAGTCTCATGGGAAGACGAGAAGGGTAGCCAGGCCCAGCCTGAGTGGTGAGCAGAGGTGCACCCACAAAACAGAAGCAGTGACTAGGCAGCATTCCCCTCCCCCGCACACCTCGTAAGTAAAGGAAGCATCTTTTGGGCCACCAGCACGTGATACAAGCAGCTTGGGAAGCATTTCTCATAGGTTAAGCATACATCATTTTTCAGAAGTAAAGATCATGTCTGCCTTTGGCAAGCTCCAAAGCGCCTTAGTCCCTTTCTGGGCCAGATTCTCATCTGATGTAAATCTTTGGGAGAATCAAGTTGTAGCGCTGTTTTGCATGGAGTGGGAGTCAAGCCAGTTTTTCCCCTGAGTTACCCTAAGCTTAACTCTACTACAGTGTCTCCATGGCAACCAGAGGCTGGCCAGTAAACTCAGATGCCTTCTAAATCTCCCACCCCCAGCTTCCCCTCCCTGCTCTCTTTTCCATGGTGAAGAATGAGCCTCTCTTCCGTTTGCCCTCACTCACTTGGTGTCTCCTCGCTGTCACATTCCTTTACTGCTTTGTGTTCATATTTTTTTTTCTTACAACTACCCATCCAGTCTGCTTTTAAAATCCTCCATCCAATTAAAAAAAAAAAAAATGAAGACGGGGTAGTCATCGCTTGACAGTGGTAATTGACCTGTTTAGACAAGACCAAGCTGATTTCAATGGGCACAGAAGCCTTGGCAAACCAAAGTGGAATTTACCTTCAAGTCTAGCCAGCCTAATTAATACATTGTTTGAGAATTCTGGCCAGCCACACCAAATATGGCATTTCCAC